>VYZT01010624.1:92529-122251 GCA_013400735.1 Pomatostomus ruficeps
GGGGAAAAATTCCTAAAGAAGGGAAAAAAAAAAAAAAAAAAAAAAAAAAAAGAAAAAGTATCCCAAACCCGGACACTGTGATCTTTGGCTTTCAAATGGTTGATATTTGAACTCTACTGCTTTAAAGGTTTAGCAGAAATACACCCATGTCTTATGGCTACTTTCAAAGCTGTCTACGTACAGACTCTGACAAGTAGAATTACTTTCACCTTGCAGCAGAGATCCACTGCTCTAAATATTATGTGTAGTCATTTCTTCATTATAACCTCTTGCTAATTTCAGTACAGGAGTCTTGGTCTGCTTGTTAATCTCCACTGTATGCTAACAGACTTTGTAGGACATCTCTGTCTCCCACTGATGCGTTAGAGACATTCTCAGAGAGAAGGCGAGGTTGGAAGCAGGTCCAATAATTCCATGGTACAACAATGGAAGCATTAGATCATCTCAATTTGCCATTAAAAATATTGTCTTAACTTGCTTTTCCAGCTGGCTTAAATTCTTTGTTTGAGCTCTGTGGAAATCAGATTCATCTTGACCCTGAATGCATTGATTAGTTCCTGGCCCATTTATTATTACAAATGGTTATTTTTTAGAGGAAAAACAGTGGCTAGGAGAAACATTACAGAAATGTTTTCTTAACTCTGGTACACCTTGGGAAATTCAGGTTTGGGTGAAACTTTAACCTTTTGTTTCCACTGCAAGGTGGGAGCATTTAAATTCTACTGACTTCTGTTATTTTCACATTTCTTTAAAAAGCCCCTCTGTGGGCTATAATAAATTCTGCGTGTCTCCAAACAGAGTTTTGTGGATTAACGGTGCTGTTTTTCCTAGCATTTCATCGGGCTCATTATTAACATTGGACATATCAAAGGAGTAGCCAAAATAAAGCAAACTGTAACAGCTGTGGAGATGCACATTTCTCTATACTGGCTGATTTGTGAATTATACTTTTCAAGCAACCTCATTAAAACTTGTCCTTTGGAAAAAACCCCCCACATATCTCTGTTTTTTTCAAAGCCTTTTTCTTCCCGTACATTCCTGAAGTGATGGAAACATGGTGCAAAATATCACAGGCCAAGAGATTACAACAGAATCTTGAAAAGCAGAAGAAATGTGCTTGAGACATTTAAAAAATTGAAAATTTCAGCCACAGTGATTCCCCCAGTGCATGAAAGTTACTGGCAAGCTGAAATAAACTCAGAGGGCCAAGTAAATATTTGGGGTGGTGGAAAACATGGCATGAGAGGAGACGTAGTTTGTTCACCAGGTAGAATAGAAGGTCAATTGGCCTGAAATCCTAAAGAAGAGTCATAGAGAAGACACTGTCAGAGTTTCCCCAGAGCTGGTCCCCAGGACAGACATACTAATTTTCTCTAAAAATCAATGAATCAAAACCACAAGCAAGTTAACTAAATATAGTTATAAATGCACTTTTGGAAACTTCTGAATTTGAATTTTCATGCCAGTGGGCTCTGACATTAACCAGATTAATGTTTCCCACACTGCTCACTGGGGCTGGACCTGGAACTCTGTGGAGGAGGACAATAAAACTTTTCCTATGAGTTGAAGTAACTGGTGACCCAAGTTAACGGATCTGACCAAAGGCTTCATCCTCCTGAATGCTTTGCTAAGCTCTCACATCTCACTATTTGTGAATAATGTTTCACACCACCTCCAGTCAGCCCAGAGACTATGCTGCATTCTGGTGGGTGATGACCCAGCCCCTATTACTACTGATACCTTCATCACCTCTTGGCTAGACTGTAGTTGTGTGATAAACCTGAGCATGATGCCTACAGCACTTAGGAAACTCCAACTAATAGAGAAGAATGAAACACATCTTCACAACCACACTGGCTGCCTGGGATCCACCAAACTGCAGAGGTTACCTGTGGTATTTCAGCTCAAGCTCAAATTTCTTTTATACTATCTGTGAAGATGTTTCTAATTGATCCAGTACCTAAAGGGGGACTACAAGAAAGGTGGAGATAGACATTTTATGAGGGCATGTAGTGACAGGACAAGGGCGAATGGCTTTAAAATGAAAGAGGGCAGGTTTAGTTTAGCTATTAAACAGAAATTCTTCACTGTGAGGCTGGTAAGGCACAGGAACAAGTTACTCACAGAAGTCTTGGCTGTCCTATCCCTGGAAGTGTTCAAAGCTAGATTGAATGGGGTTCTGAGAAACCTGGTCTAGTGGACATTGTGTCCAGCCATGGCACGGGAATTGCCATGAGATGGTCTTTAAGGTACCTTCCAACCCAAACCATTCTTTGATTATGACATCTGCACTTTTGCGATGGGCAGTGCATTGTAAATGGGATAAAGCTCATCTCTCAGAGCTTTCTTGTGTTCAAACAGACCTAGAACACTTGCAGGGTGAAAAGAATGCCACTAGTTCTTCTTCCTCAGGAACTTCTTCCTGTTTCAATCTCCTCCTCCACTCTGCCTTTTCTAGTGTAAATACATAATAGCTTCCCTAATCTGAAAGCTTAAACTCTGCCAGAACTCTTCTCCTTCTGGAAAGCATGAGAAAATAGAAATCATACAAGAGATACACAATTCTGTAGTTTACTGCAAA
Organism: Pomatostomus ruficeps; assembly: GCA_013400735.1. Lineage (NCBI taxonomy): Eukaryota > Metazoa > Chordata > Aves > Passeriformes > Timaliidae > Pomatostomus > Pomatostomus ruficeps. The sequence goes on from VYZT01010624.1 coordinate 95,111, forward strand.
GCAGGAAGTCAGGGAGTGAGTAAGGACTGTAGCTAAGTAGACCTGTGTGGTAGAGCAGACTGACCACACACAGCTAATAGCAAGTCCGGAGTCAAAGTTGTGGTTTTCTTTTGAACAGAGGTGATTAAATGGCATAATGGCTAAATTTAGTGATGGAAAATATTTTCTGAGTTCTCTGAAAAATTAATTTTGTTTGCTACCAGTAGAAACAGTTGATAAAATCAGAGAATATTTTATGTCATCAGAGTATTTATGCAGACATTTAAGTGCATTCCTGTTTAGTGAAGCATATGAGTATTTAGTGTTTTGTTTCTACTAGTTTTCTATTCATGATGGCCATATGAGAAGTGGGCCTGGATGTTAACACAAGAAGGAAGCAAGTTTCAGAATTTTCTGTTGTGGAAGCAGAACATCTGGCAAGTTAATGCAAATAAAAATTGGACAAACTAAGAATGCTAGTCCCTCTGAAGTAAGCAACTAGTCCTGAGAGCAGAACTAAAGAAGTTTGCAATTTTTATAACTTGGACTCCTAATAAGGAAGAGGTTAAGGCTGTTTGGCAGATACAGAAGTGCAGTTCCAAGATCCACTTCAGTAAGAATGATAGTAAAAAAATTGCTAGGTAGAACTTCCAATACTCTACCTCCTGCATGTAGTGTCTCAAAAGAAAATCACAAAAGAATTCTGTCGTGGTTTTGACTCTGGTTAAGTGCTAGGCACGCACAGCAGCCACTCACTCGTTCCCTCCCCTGCCATAGCTGGGCAGAGGAGGGGAGGAGAGAGGGGAAAAAAAAACGAGGGAATTAACCCAAAGGTCTATGAGTTGAGATAAGGACCTGGGAGAAAACGCTCTAAGGACAAAAGCAGGCTCAACATAAGTTGTAAAGTGAAATTTATTACTACTAGAGTTAGAAAGAGGATATGAAAAATAAAACGAAATCTTTAAAAAGACACTATTCTTTTTCCCTCCCCACTCCTCCCTCCCTCCTACCAATAGTGCAAGGGGGGGCAGGGTGTGGGGTTTTTTTTTCAGGTCAGTCTATTTCTAGAATCTTCTTCCCTTGCTTAGGGAGAAGAGTTTTCTTTCTCTGTTTTTGCCATGGGGTCCCTCCTATGAGACAGTTCTCTGTAAACTTCTATGGTGTGAGTTTATTCGTCCACATGATGCAGTCCTCCAAGGACAAATTGCTCCAGCATGAAAGCAGGGACCTCCTCTCTCTCTAACTAGGTCTCCCACTTAGACTGCAGTTTTCTCTAACATCCACTCACTCCAGTGTGGTCACTTCTTTCACAAGCAGTTGCGTGCCCACTTTGTTTTGATTTTTCCTTAAGTATGTCATCACAAAAGCGTAACCAACCTTTCTAACTAACTCAAACATGACTAATGGTATATCCATCATCTTCAGAGCTATCAAAGATTNGACTTCATCTCCCAGCAAGCCATGCGCCATCCCAGTGTCCCCTGGGAGAGGTCACCTCTCCCCCCGTCCCGCAAGACCTGGGGACATAAAAAGGCCACCATGTGCTCCCCTCCTCCATTCTCTGCCTGGTGACCACCTTCATAGCAGCAATAAACATCTAAGAGACTCAGCCTCAGCGAATCCTTCTTGCCATCTCGTCAGCAGGTTATATCTCTAAGATAGCAGATACAACCACCGTGAGTCCAGGGGGAAAGGGAGGGAACCGAGCCGGGGCGGAGCCATGTGGAGCCAGTGGGAACACGGTGGCTGTGGTGGTACAGAGCCAGCACTAGGACCCAGCGGTGGCAGCAAGCTGGCACAGGGACCCAGCAACCGCGGCTGGGCTTCCGCGCTGCAGGAAGCGAAACTATCTCAGGCCGTGAGTGAAAGACTCAGCCTGCCTCGCCACGCGTGTGAGCTCTTCCCCGCTCCCCGCAAACCCTCTTTGCAGGAGACCACGGACCCAAATAACTAATGCTTTAGTGGAATCTCCCTGAATAACTAACTATGGCTTGTCCTGTGGAACTCTGTTCATCTCCTCTAAAATTTTCCTTATTTCAGTCTTCTGTACATACTCCAGTGAAAGCAATTCCTTCTGTGTACCACAGCTGACCTACAGTACCACTTCAGTTTGAGAGCAATGCAATAAAAACAGCTAAAGAATGTGCTGATGAGAAAAGTTATTGAGGGAAGAGTCATGAGGTTTATAGCACCTTCTTAGTTTCCTGGTGCTTAAAATCAGCTGAGCTAGCAAAGCAGAGAACTGCAGCTGGGAATCAAAACCAGCTTTCAAATGCAAGTGTTACTGACATTATGGAGGAATACATCTGAAGAGAAAAGCAGGATATGCCTCGACAGCACCAAAAATCTGTTCATCATATTATTTTGCCTAGACCTAAGCTTTCTGTGCTCCAACTGTGAAGGATTTTAAGGGATTACAACAGCTAAACAGTCAGGTGTAAATATAGGTCTATGAGCAGGTATATTTCAGGCTAAGAACAGCTCCTTTTAAAAAATTCTCTATTGAATTCAGTGTGAAATGGCTGAACTACTCCGTTTTCAAGAAATTAAAAGGAATCTTGCAATGAATTTGTGGCTTTGCAGTGAATTTGTGTCTCTGCACTGGCATTGCATACACTTCTATTGTCAACATTTGAATAAGGTTTTGCAGCTCACAAAATAAGTCTGATTCCTCCACCCACATGTTTTACATAGAACTTTCTGGTCAGTGTGTCAGCAATGTTTTCCAGCCACGATTAACAGTGATGAAGAACCAGTTATCTGACAAAGCTATTGTATTTTACTGTTTCACATGGGTGAGAAAAGCAGAGTTCAGCTGTAAATTTCACTTTCTCACATGCCAGTGTAAAATCACTTTGTCAGTAAAAATAAAGCACCTGCAAAAAGCTTTGAAGATAGCTATCTGTAACATATACACTGCTATAAATTAAATACCAATTATACAAACACTGTCAATTTAGGAGTTTAGTAAACTGTGCACTACTGAGGGCACACATTTAAATTATACTAGTAATAGGTACAATAAAAGGGAAGAAGCAAGAGGAATAAGGAAAGTATCACTGTAATCACAAAGAATTGCTGGGAACTTTTAAAGAACTGCTAGGAATTTTTCCCTTTGTTCCATGGTGTGTATGAGAAGTATATTCTTGTAACAGTTTCAGTAATGCAAAGAAAAAACAAATAGAAGAAAAAAAAAAGAAATATTTATTATGTTCACTATAGTCACATGTGTAGCAGATCCTGTAGCAGATCAGATAATTATGTTTTCCTTCTTCCCCTGGGACAGAACTTCCTTGGGTCATCCGACAGTTGGTGGTCAATGGTTATGTGATTAGTAACTTTGTTCTGTTATATTGTGTTGTTATATAGGAAGTATATTATATTCTTCTATGCAAAAAAGTGCTGTGGGTACCTCAAGTATGATTTGAATTGATGAATGAAAAGATATACATAACTGCAGTTGTAAAAGAAGATTGTTAATACAGATGCACACTAAGGTAAATGCTAACATGTCAACACTTTTCATTGGCATAATGTTCTGCAGAGCATTCTTTGCACAGCTTTCACTGTTTTCCTATAAAAGCTATTTGTCACTCGCTAACAAATTAAGATCCCAATATTAAGTCTATTTTTTCCTTCTTCACTGTTATTTATTTAAAACTTGTTGCAGAGGAATTTTTGAATCATAAAGGAAGATGAGGTATTGCTTCATAGCCTTGAGTATCTAAAATACCAAAGATATTTGGACATGCTTTCGCTATACTAAATCTCAGATGACAGCATTAGCTCATTTCTATTGTGAATTCCTTTGTTTGTGTTCCTAAGTATAAATGATGTGAAGTAGTATGACTGCAAATAATATGATCATGCATTAGTTCACTGGCAAAAAGAATTGTAGGACTGCTTTACTAAGGGTAACATCTCTACTTTTTCCCTTGGACACCCTCCATTTAACAAAGGGAAGATCCTGTATTTATCTTTCTGACAGCCTTTAGAACAAAGCCTACTGTCTGCAGGAGCTGGCCTCTGGACTGGAGGGGCTCTGGAGGTGGGTAGTCTCTGTTTTGAGAAGATTTGTTAATGTAATTCCTTTCACACTTTAACAAAACATTTCCCTGTGAGATGCTCAAAATACTCTTAAACAGTAGAAACCTGCAGACAAAGGGCTGCACAGAATTTTTTTGTAAATTGGCTGTTTTGCCAAGTCCTTTTTCATGACTCTGTCACAATGACAGAGAATATACATGTGGATATGATACAAAAGGTAGAACTTAAGAAGCAAAAGATAAATCTTTCTTCACAGGAAGTTGTATCACTCCACTGGCCAGTGTGAGCTTTCACCACCTCCAGGCAGTGTTGCAGACATTACTTGATTTAAAGAATCATTACCTAGAATTATCTAGGTTAAAAAAGGCTTTTAAGATCATTGAGTCCAATCTTCACCAAGCACATGACTAAACCATGTCCCTAAGCACCACATCTACATGCCATTAGAACACTTATGAAGAACTTGTTAGAACTCCCAGTCTCATACACACTATGTGGTCTACAGTGCCTCTACATTAAGCTAAGTCTTGCATGATTTCTGTATAGAAAAACACACACAGTGTTGCTGAACCACATCCACCTGTGTCTTCAGGACACAGTCACACAACAAGCAGTGTCTGTGTCCAGAGAAACTCCTGGCCTGCCCAGAGCTGTTGAGCCATTTCAATCCTCAGCTACAAAGAAGACAAGAAAGGGAGAAGGAAAAAAGCAAGGCAAGTAAGCATGATGGAGAAGAGGTAAAGTGGAATAACAAGTGTGTTTGGATTGTGAGAAGGTGCTCATTAAGAGGAAGAAAGAGGAAATCACAAGACAGAAACCTGCACCAATGATCAAGTAAAAAAGCAACATAAAATGGAAAGAAGAGCAGAAAAATACAGTTGGGGGGACAATGTTCAACTGAATTGAGGTACAAAACATTTGAAGGACAACAGGAGCCAAAAGACAAATATATGTTGTCTCTCCATGACAACACTCACCACCAGACTTTCTCATGACATGAAAAATTTCGTATTTTTGAACACCCTTTTTCGAGTAAATTGTTTTGGCATTGTAAATCCCAACAAATTTAAATTTTTTAAGGGCCAATAAAGATAAAACTAACAATAAAAGTGAGTCTGTTCTGACGATCAAGCAGTTTCCCAAGAGTAAAGCAAAAAGGTCATGAGGTTTTTTAAAACATTAATCTTCTAAGAAATTTTACAGTAAAAGCTTGAAAATAATGTAGTGTATAGGGGGAAAAAAAGAGTGAAGAATAATTTGTTTTCCCATCAGATAATTCCTGTATTAGAAATAGATTATTCATTTGAAATTTAAAGAAGAGTGCCAAGGATAAACATTGTGCCTAACTCCATATGGAACTTCATCTCATAACATATGCATCTTTTTTGAAATGTCTGATATAGTATGTTGATTAGGCACATTTAAACACTCTGAGAAACAGCATCCTGTGTAAATAATATCTTAATTTATAAATATTGGGCATCTGAGGAGTTCTCTGAGATTTTAACAGGAGAGTTAATTTCTTGAGGATAAGCTGCTACAGGGACACAACCCTGGTTTTCATCAAATATTTTTGATTATTTTCTCCACTGGTTATAATGATTGTAATTTCCTCCCAGGCAGACAGTGCAGTATGTGTATATGTGTAGAGTTAGAGGCAGGATGGGTAACGCTTCTGGACCACAGGACTGCCTGGGAGTCTGCGGGGCGATTATCCAGTGCTTGGTCAGATAGACGGCCGCAGAAGAGCGGTTTTTCTTTGTCTATCTATATACTGAGTTATCGACTCCGCAGTGGAGAGCAGAGCAGTCAATGGTAATAAAGCGAGGTGGGAACAAAGAAGAGAGAATGAACTTTCTAGCAGCAGCACCCAGATTTATTTTCAAGGGATGCGGGTATTTACATGGAGTTTTAAGGGGAGAGGAAAGGGGTGGTCACAGGGGAAGAGTCCAGGGTCTCTTCAAATCACAGAATGATGAGGGGTGACAGTTCTCCAATGAGTTCTGGACAGAGGCGGAACATATTTGCATTATCCAACTAGAGTAACAGAATGGTAGAAGTTTCCAGGAATTGCTGAATAATAAAATAACCTGATGCATATTAAAATAACAGGGGTGGAACAGGGCCTTTTACTGACAAGGCTAAAACATGGCAGTTAGGGAATTTCCCCCAAGCATGCTTTCTCCATCTTCCTCAGATTCGCTGTCCTGGGAAGAAAAATCTATCCAAGTTATTTCTTTAGTTTTCATAGAGACAGCTGGCTGGGTCACTGCTACAGGTGGGGGAATTAAAACAGAAAAAATAAAGTCCACTTGATGCTTTTCCACCTGAAAGAAACCTAGTTACTTGCCTAAACTTTAAGACTCGTATCTTTAATTTTGCTCAAGTGTTCTATTGATGTCAATGGCAATTCCAAATGTAGAATGAAAACAGAATAGAGCTTCTTGTCATTTGGGCATATAACAAAACATAAAGCAGACATTTATGAAGTATTTCTAATTACAATCATTGCAGATCACACCATTCTTGATATGGTTTCACAAACATGAAAGCAGAAGTCACCTAAACTAGTAAACAGAATTGAATGCAAAATAATATAAATTTGTATTTTCAAGGTTTTAGAAGCATTGGCTGTATATCTCTTCCTCACAAATGGCTGCCAAGTATTTTCAGATGATGCATGTTATCTCTGCTAATGATGTCACCAGTGTATTTTTTGTGGGCATATATTAATCATTTTGTTCATAAGGTGAATGTCCCGGAAAAAAAAATTGGTCAAGTTGCCTCTTTTAAAACAACCCAAGAAGATAAAACAAATAGGCAGAGCAGATATTAAACAGCTATTCAAAAAGATGTTATCAGTTATTAATCGGCTTATGTGGGTTTATCTGATTACTGTGCCAGTTAATACATCTATGTCTGGAACTCTTATAGCATAAAAAAAATGGAATGGGAGAGGTGAATCACTTATATACATCTATTTCCAGCCAAACTTAATCCAAAATACAGAAATGAGTCAGATTTCGATCTTACTGTGAACTGACTGCAAATGCACATAAGCTGACTTCTTGGAAGTTCTTTTCAATTTTCTTTTTGGTATGAAGCAGAAAAGTGTTGGATTAAAAAAATAGAAAATACTGAACTTCAAATTTGACACATTTTTTTGCTTCAACTGTGTTTGTGGCACAGGGTCTGTTTCAGAAATTTTGTAAGCTCTCAGTAATTTTTCTCTAAAGACGTGGAAAATATAGCCATGTCTAGTCTTCCAGGTGGGTTGTACATACTGTCAAATTAAATGGCTTTAGGATGTGGAAATTTGTAGCTAATGATGATCTAGACTGGAATATGGGAGAAGAAAGAACTTTGAAGATCAAATTCAGTATGTTGCAACTGCAAGAAGCTATGATGCTTAGTCTAGATGCCACTGCTCCTCCTCCCATACAGCAAAACTGGAAGTGCTTGCAACAAACCAGAAAACACAGGATTGACAGTAGGCTCTGCTAAGCCAGTAGCAGCTTCCAAGTGGCACTACCAGAGTCCTGCAAGTGGAGAGACTTTGTTGGTCCTGCCCCAAATCTGGTGAAGCATGAATCCTATTTAACCTGAAAGAGAAGATAAAAATATAAGTATAAAAGTATCCTGGCTTCAGCCACAGCAAACCTGAGAGCCGATTTGATGTTGGGTACATCATAAGCAAGATTCATTGATATGGCACTGGAGAGAGTTCTAACCATCAGTAGATGATGTAAGTCATGACTAGGCAAGACTCAGTGAATCTATTAATACTTTTTACTAAATTTAAACCTTTTCAGTTGACAGCAGTGTACCTGAAAATGAACAGATTTGTCATTGCTGGCACTGTCTGACAGCTCTATTCTGCATGCACCACATGCTGTACTGGGATTAAAGTAGCTCATCACTGCATCTACTCGACATCAAGGCAATGATGGCCTTGCTTATTGAGTGAAGAAAGAACATGTGAATCAATGTTTTCAAAGCATTTGCAATGAAATGATTTGCTCACAAGTGTGGGCCCCAAATAAATCAATTCCTTTTGTGAAAGTGATATATACCATTATCCCAGGCACCTGGGATTTGTGGTGAGTTTTTAAAAAACATTACCTTTTTTTGATGTTTATCTCTGGCTGGACAATGTTCTGAGCAACCTGATATGTTTTACTAGGCTTTGAGCAGGGCTTTTGACTAGATGAGTTCTAGTTCATTTCAACCTCAACACTTCTCTGATCCTGTGATCCTATTATTATGATTAATTGTGATAAACTATAATTACGTATATTGATAACTATTATTAAGGAGGTATATGCAAACATTTAGTACTCATGGGTATATAGATCAGTGTGTGTGAAGGTACAGATTTGTTGTGCATTGACCCCTGAAGAGACACTGGTCCTCTTCACTGACATTCCTGAAATGCAAACAGGGAAATTGCCACAAAAGATTGGGTTGCCAAAAAGGCTGATGTGGCTGGCGAGACGGGCTTGGGGGTGGGAAATTAAAGGCTCTCTGTTGTCTGACATTCAGGGAGGAACTGTCCCCTGCAGTTTGCAGACCAAATGAGACTGAGTGCCTTGCTGCTGAGACAGTCTCCCCTGTGTGAGGCAGCAGGCCAAGCTTCCCCATCCTCTCCAGGCGTGATTCCCTCCTTCCTCCTCAATATGTTATGGTGATGGAAACAGTGAGGCAATATATAAATACCAGAAAAAAATTTGTCCAAACTTAAATAAAAATGAACTTAATCTGTCTCCTGACTCTGTGTCATTAAAATTAAGCTGTATTGAAGATTCAAAATGTTTAGCAATGTCAAAATTTAATTACTATTTAGTCAGAATGAATCTATGTATGAAAAATACACAATTTTCAGGGAAAGTCAGCTTTTGGATGTTGTGCTAAGGACTGGATGATTTTCAGCATTTACTGTGTGGAAAGAGAAATTTATTACAGAATGGAAAATAGAACATATTTTGAGAATATGCTAAGGTATACCACTAAGTAGAAAGATGCACTGAAAGCAATATTTATAATGAGCTCAGGTTTCTAGCCACAAGTGTGAACTTTCTCCAAAACACTGCAATGGCTGCAAGATCCCTAAACCTCAGCATTCCTTTTTTTTGTAAAAAACACAAATCATTGTGAAATCTGTTGCCTAATGTGCCCTTTATGCTTTTCTAGTGCTTTGTCCTCATAGGAAAAAACTGCTTCATCATTCCAACTGAGTTCAAAGAGTAACTGCAACCTAAAAAAGAAGAAACGATAAAATATCAGCCCTTTGAAAAAACAGAAAACTTTTCAATCAACATGTAGGGATCCTCTGTGTGCACTGCAAATAGGCATCAAGAGTTTTGATGTGACATATTTTGATAATTTATGTCAGAATTTTGAATCCCACATACCTGAGTATCCAAATGTTCACTCCTCACTTTTTCTCAGATGTCTTTTTCCTTCAAAGTATCCACTGCTGAAGAAAGCTTGTGGCTCAGGACCCTGTGGGGAGTCCTGCAGTTGGATTCAAATAAGTCACTTTAGTTGGATTCAAATAAGTCACTTTACCAGTTGTCTTCTTAATCTACTAACCAATAAAGTACCTACCTGTTTCAATTTTATTTTAATATGTGAAAGCAAATATGCCACTTTAAATAATTTAAATAAAGGTTAAATATATGCATTCTGGAAGAACTTGAGTCAAAAATGGGCATGGGCATTGCATCTTTCTTCCAAGAAGAGCATATGATTTTAAAATCTAGAAGTCCTCTAATCTTGGAATCCTCTGATGAAGATTTCAAATTAATCTGAGAAACTAATAAATAATATTAAAAATAATTTGAGAAGACCTCTACTCTGGAATATTTTAGTATATTCTGTCATTATTTAGAGTAAATTCAAGCATTAATTAACCTGCATTTTCAGAATTATTTTTTCATTTTTTTATATTTCTTTCAGTTTTTTGCAGTTCCTAATCACTGGACAGTTAAGCATTGAAATGTTCCTTTGCAAATATAGTTCACCATATATCAGATCCATTTATGATAACTGCTCACGTTGGGACAATGATGCAGTTGTGATCATACAATCTACATTCAGATCTCAGCCTTGAGAACCAGGCTCCCAGGACAAAATTCAGTGCTACTGTCACTCCTTTAGTGGTTTGTTCTATTCTGCTTCTACTGATACTTAAAGCTCAATGATCACAGCATTATATCATCTCCTTTGAGGACATTAAACAAATAGCAGATAGAGTTCAAGTCCGTATGATTGGTCAGAAAAGATTTTGAATTTTCTTTATGTATTATTCAATAATTGATTCAAGATGCTATTTTGCAGATTTACTGAAATTAGTAGAAATACTAGAAAACATTGCTTTCAGCTCAAGGATTGAATGAGCTAATAATTGTATGTTAAAGAATTCCCATTACTTTTGGGATGTGTATACTCATTATCTAGGCTAGTTCAGGCCAACAGGTCTTGTAATTTTCATTATGTTTCATTATACTTTTCAGACACATTATCCATGATCAGTGGGTACAATGCACTGTACTGTGTATAGTGGCCTTTGCTTTAAAGGATGTATTGCATTTGAGTATTTCTGTGTAAAAACCACACAAAACCAACATTACTGAACCACTTCCACCTATGCCTGCAGGATACACCCCCACAACCAGTGCCAAAGCCCAAAGAGACTCCCAGGCTTTCCAGAACTGCTGTGCCTTTTCAGTTCTCAGCTGCAAAGAAGACAGACTCAGATTTCTGTCTTGGCCAAACAGTGCCATGCAACACTGTGTTTATCTGTTGCAGAAGACAGAACCAAATCTACCCTAAAAGAAGGTGACTTAATGGATCCGGAGTCACTCTGAATTTCCAATATGGGGCTTACACGGCTTTTCTCACTTTGATTTTGTTTGACAAAAATAGCTGTTACAGGCCTGGGGCTTAATAAATTAAATTGGAAAAATATGGATAGGAATCACACAATATATATTTACAGTGAACAGAACAAAACTTTGTTTTATAACTAGCTGCAAGATGAATACCTTAAAATATTTCCCTTTTTTTTTCCTGTATAAATAACACCTCTCCAATTTTTCTTAGCTCCCTGAACTTACTTTCCTAGAATCTTAGCCAGCTCATAGTAACATAAACAAAATTTATCCTGTTCTGTCTCAAAGTGGGCACTGTACAGTGTTCTTTTAAATGCTCTAAACTTATCAAACTAAAAATAGTTTGAAACAAAAAAGAAGTCCTTTACAGAGACACAGAAATTGAAAGAAAATAGCTTATTAGACCTTGATCCAAACTATCCTAACAACTATGCAGACCTTTGTTGTGTCACTGAGATTTGTTTCCAGTTTTGGGACTACAAACAGCAACAAAGGGAAGCAAATCTTTAGGCAGAATTTAATTAATGTTCCCACTTAATTTCTTAAAATTAAAATTACTATTAAAATTACTAAGAACTATAGTTCTTGCTATTTTGGTCAGTCAGAATCTAACCATGAGAGTTTTGTGTACTGAGTTTTATATCAGTACTTTGAAATATGAAAATGTTTTCTGGCATTGAATTTTTAAAAAATAATAATATTGAAGCATTGTGGAACAAAAGATAACACTCAGAAAACTTGATTTTAAAATTGCATGACAAAATAAACCATTATATCTGTCATAAGCTTGATTTAATAAAATTTCTTCATCAGGTATTTTTTTTTCAGCATTGTGATAAGTTAGAGTCCTATCTTTGCTTTTGAGAATTATGTACATGGGGTATACTAAAAAAGGAAATGATTGGGGCCTTTCAGTTTTGGTGAGACAAGATTCAGATATCATGAAGCTCGTTAACAGAATTGCTGAGCATGGCAGATCTGTTTTCCATGATTAGTGAGTTGTCCTGCCAGACGTGCTACAAGAGAATCTTCACTTCCTATGACACTCTGGTCAGTTGTTTCCTTTGGTTTAATCAATGTTATTAAAACAAAGCAAACTCTGGATAACCTGCTTTGGATTAGACACCAAGAAATATAAAAGTAAAAGAATTCTGGCCTAGTATATGTAAAACATATCCTATTTCCCCCTGTCTTTTATATGCTGTCGCAGCTGGGAGAATATGGAACTTTAAGTTCTCTTGCAACATGCCATACATATTTTGAAGAATGATGATTTCCTTTTTAACTGATGGTTTCATATATTAGAACACCACACACATTTTTCAAATCACAGCACAAAAATAAATTCAAATGCAAACTTCAAGGTCAATAAACTAGCATTTCAGGAATCCTGTCTTAGTCATAGCAATGACATAAAAAAGAGCAAGAGATCAGCCATGACAAAGGAAATATGAGTCAGTTGTTCCTAAGTTAATCAAAGATAAACAAAGATGAGAATTAAAGAAGTCAGATGCACAACTTTGTTTTCCATATTAGGAAAGTATCACAGTCTTATAGTTCCTACAGAGACACTCAAAGGCTGATAATTGTAGAGTTAAAAAGCCTAATAGTGAGAACAGGAAATTTTAGTGGAAACACATTAAATTTTCCCTCTTGTTATGCTAGTCAGTCTGACAACTCTTTTTCTCCCTTGTGGAATCTGAAACTCTAGAATAAATTGTATTTAGTTTTGTTAAACTAAGACCATATAATGTATGAATAGAGTTTAAGTCCAGATGACCTAAATCATAGTAGAATGCAAGTGGCATACTGTCAGGGTTTGGGATACTTTTTCTTTTTTTTTTTTGTTTGTCTCTTTGTCTTAGAATTTTTCCCCATTTTAGTTGCTGGAGGGTGATAATGGGCGAGTGATTAGTTGTTGGGAGGCTATAATGGGTGGATGATTAAGAAAAGACAAAGAGTTGGCTTTGAGATGGGTGGGGCTAGCTAGCCCTTATTTAAGATTCCTTGATATTTGAGATTTCTCCCTCAGAGGGGGCAGAGATACTCGGGGACTGAGACTATTTAAAAAGAGCCAAGCACAGATGGAGGGTACTGTCTTTGCTCTTGGACACTGAGAGGAGAGGGAGAGAGACTGCTTGGAGCTCTAGGAAGAATCTTTCTCCACTGTGGGCTTTTGTTTTCAGCTGTGTGTTTCTACCAACTCTCTACCATCCACTCTAGTGTCTTGAGGGAAGGAAACTCGGGATGCCCGAGCCCCNCATATATATATAAAAATATATTAGTAAAGGACTGTTATTCCTCTTTTCTCGTACCATTGCCTGAAAGCCCCTTGATTTCAAAATTTTGCCAATTCGGAGGGAAGGTGGTTATATTTTCCTATTCTAAAGGAGGCTTCTGCTTTCTTTAGCAAATACCTGTCTTTGAAACCAAGACACATACTGCTAGGATTTGTCCTCTGACGTTCTCTGATTTTCTATGCAGTTCCTGTTTCTTAGTGCCTAAATCTCATTCTCCCAGAAGTCAAAAACTGACCCACACCTCTCTCGCTCATGGTCTAAACAGGTGACAGAGGCCTCTGAATCACCTCAAACTCTGGAAAAATGCAAAACAGAAATAACAAAGCATGTACCTAATGATGCCTTAATTGTTGTTTTTCAGTTGAAAAGGATGGAAAAAGACAGGGAAAAAGGCAGGAACTATATTCTGGTTTAGACTGGTAACACAAGTTTTGCTTTTCAGACTTGACTTCAGCATGACTTCCTAGCAGCAATGAACAAACCTTTTTTTCACCTGACTGTTGTTGCTCCTATTGCTCTTGTTGGTATTCAGTGGGGTTTTTTAAGAACTTTGAATTGAACAAGAACTATAGAGCAGCTAAATATAAAAGTGTAATACTTAGCCTAAAGTGCAAACTAATTACTAATTAACTTTTAAAAGTGTAATATAAAACTGGATATTAAAGAGACTGTAAGGAAGCAAGTTTTACATTTGACATCTATTATGAAAGGATTTGAAAGGCTTTTCTTTCTAAGGAGAATGGGTACCAGTTAGAAGTAACTTATTTAGTTACTGTGTAGCGAATTTAAAGTAAAAATTGCTAATTTGTCTGAAACAGAAAACCCCATGACTAATAGTTTCAACAGAAAATCAGAAATCCAATAATGATTTGGAAGCATGGTTTTAAGTAAGCCTTTGAGAGATGACAAGAAGAAAATACTTCACTCATTTAAAGTGAAATGTTGGCTTGCTTGAGAATGATATGGAACACTAAAACCTCCTAAAATATATCTGCACAGCTCCCAGATCTGCTGTATTACAGAAAATATTTTTATTAGCACTCATCACACAAAATATAACTTATCCTGTCAGGAAATTAAACCAAATTATGTGATAGAGCTTTTTATTTTTACGTTGGCACAAGTTTTGCACAAAGTCTGGTTCATTCTGAGTGTAGCAACTTGCAAACATATGGCCCTTTCACCAAAGTAGACACAAGGATGTTGTTAGAACTTTAATATTTAAAAACAAGGAAAATGTTCTTTGGAATATATATATATATATATATAAATCCTACATTGCTACTTCAAATAGTTCTGTCAAGCACGATGATATTCTTGCCAAAGCAACACCAATGCTTTCATAAGCATCACCCCAGAATTATCACTGATTAATACAAATGTTGTGTTGCTTATTTGTGTCCTGGTGAACTACCCAGTTCAATTTGGAAGTAAAAAACATTCATCATCATGTGGCCATAAGGACCCTAATTTTAGTAGCTCTGCACTTCTGAAGCTTTGCTCTGTCTTTTGGGTGTAGAATCGACTTGTGTCTTTCTTTGACCCTCTCTGTTAATCCAGGCGGCTCCCTAGTCCTGAAATCCTCCTAAAACATTTACTTATGTCCTAGAAGTGCTCTGTATGAGAGAAACCTGCAGCAAAGACCCTGCTATCCACTGCCAAGATTCTGCAAGGAGTTAGGAGCTGACTGTGAGGGCTTGTCTGCTTCCAGAGGCAGGAGCAAAATCTTTACCACAGGAAATAAGAAAATGCATCAACAGCTTAAATTATCTTCCAATAGAAGTGCCTTGCCATGGGGAGGTACACTGAATGACAGACACTGTCACACCAAAATCTGACGCAATTTCATTATGGTTCTTTCAAAAAGGAATAATCATATATTCAATCTTTTGTTCAGAGACCTATTTTAGGAGTCCCTCTTAAGGACTTGCAGAAAATGTGGAACCTGGAGTGTTGGCCGATTGCAACTACATGTATCAAGGGCAAAGAGGAAGCATGATGCCAGAGGAACAGTCTGTCAGGGCACCTGAAGGCTTCTGCTGGGGCTCCCACAAGCCCTGGCCATGGCACCAGCATTTTTTGGGTCTGCCAGCCCCTGTCCCAGTGATGCCCCAGCAATGTCAGACTCCAGCTCCATCTCCTTCCATGTAGGCAGATGACCTCCTGGATGGACCCCTCCTCCCACAGAGTGTGCTGCAGCTGGTCTCCATCCCTGCCTCTGGCTCCTGCTCCTTTCTGTCCTGTGTGGAGCCTGGCCCTGTTTCACTGCCTGGTGTACCTGGCATAGATATAGATAGGCATAGCCAAAGGTTAAGCCAAGTCTGCAAGCAACAGTCTTCAAAATCATTGTTGCCTTGGGTATATTTCTGGACACTCTTTGTATATTAAGTGGAAGAAGCTTGGACAACACTTCCTGAAATCATAAGGTGATGCAAAATTAATCAAGGCAACTCATGATAAAAATCTCTGTAGTTGATAACTTAAACTGCTTATTGGTGAAAGCAAGAATGATTTCTTTCTGAGGGTGAAGGAGAAATTAAACAAAATCTGATTGATAGTTGAATTAATCTGCCTGCTAGATAGATCTTTGACTTAGATAAACAAATTTGGTAGCCAAACTGACCAATGTGTATTTTAGACCAATGCGTATGTTTCTCTGCATAGTAATATAGATAGAAACTGAGGAACTGGAGCACAAAGGGAGGTGAATGTTAGCAGTAAATGAAAAAAAAAAAGTGGAATTAAGTGATGAGGGGGTGAAGTTAGCACAAGCATTATTAAAAGTTTTCTGAAATTACTTTCATGGCAGGAAAAAATTACATAGCATTAACTGCTCTGATGATACCAATACAATAGAAACTGTAATTATTGCACCACAGAAGGAAAAGGAATTGACCAAAGAAGTGGAGGCAACAGAGTAATAAAAGGATTTAGTGCTACAAATTGAAAACTCAGCTGAAGAAAACGAAGAATGCAGCCTGAAGGAGATGAGTGGGATGAAAATAACAAGCTAAATAATCAAGAAATCTGATGCTCAAGAAAATGCAGCAAAAGCAGTACTAAAGAAAGTATCAAGTTGGTAGAAAGATTAGTCATAAAGGTACTGGGACAACAGCTTGGTTATTATGTGTGTCACAATTCAGGCTTTGATTGAAACAGAGAATGTAGGTGTTGATTGAAAATCCCATGAAGTTAATAGAAATATTCCTTGTAAGCAATAAGAAGTTTTTGGACAGAACTTCAGGTATCGGATTATGCATACCCAGATATCAAAGAAATGTCTTAAAAAGGTTCAAGAATGAAAGCAAATGGAAGAGAACTAATTACCCTTCTCTAATTACAGATTATAGAGACTTGAGCAATACTGCAATTACTTGATGTTCTAGTGGCAAAACCCAATGTCTAAGAACATGTTCTGGTTAGAGATCAGATACATGTTTTCAACCAGAAATGTTATTTCCATTTAGAAGTGGAAAAGGATGATTACTGCTAAAGTAGAGGCTGTCAGCAGTAAGTGTTTTGTAAACCAAGACTAGTGCAAATATGAATTCATATATTCATATATAATTATATGCATAAAGAAGAAGGTTTCCAGGGGATAGATTTTTTTCTGTCAATCCAAATAGTTTTTCTTTAAAATGAATATAAAATGGGCTCTATGATTCTCCATTATAGTTCACATGGGCATTTGAAGTTTCTGCACTTTTCTACTCTTATTGGATAGCTAACAGTATTTTTGATTTAACATCGCTTTTTCCAAATATGAATATTATTTCTGAGTTTTCTTGTTTTTCCCTATTCAAAGGATTGGAATGTTATAGGTTTGTTAAGAAAGACACCATGTTAATGCACATATAAATTAGTTTATCAGTTATTTTATAGTTATTTTGGCTTCTTTTAAGTTTCTAGGTTATAATTAAATAGCTCCTAGTAAATTTTTGGATGCCAGTAGTTTATTTATAAGCCATTTTAAGTGTTCAGAGTTTTATCACAAGTCTCATAATATATTGTATGAGAGTCTACTGGTGAGAAAAGTCACTACATGGAAAAATTGAAATCTCAAATTCTTATGAATGTAGAAAGTACCTTGAGGTCATGAACTGACATTTTCTTCCTCAGAATCAAGCTAATAAGTTAAATAATTCCCCTGTTCCTTTTTAAAAAAGTTTGAGCACACATTTTAACACATCTGACCATATGGTATGATTCTGATTTTCCTTGCTGAGTGACCTCAATTCTGTAGATAAAAATATTAGAAAATTGCCAGCAAATATAATTTATTCACTGATTTTCTGAATTCATCTTCCAGGGAAGATAGCTAAAATATAGTGAAGCAAAAGTTATCCTGAATCTACAGCTTATTGTTGTAACTACCTAGCTTTATGAAAACTGTACACATAAAAACCTTTTGGAGAGTACAAGCCTAAAAATTATTTTTCTAATAATGGAAAATATTGTCTTTTATTAGCAATATAATATTAGAAATAAGATGGGAAATGTACTATTCTTCTCTTTTGCATGCTTTTTTTCTCTTGATGCTTTTGCCCTTGAGATCTTTTTCCTGTCTGGGTCTCTAACACCACTTTTCCAAACTCCATATGATCACATTGGTGGACACTGCCAGTTTTCCTTTACTGTGATGCCATGTGGAATGATGAATGTAGAATTTCTTTTGAAGTCTTACAAGCTGTTTGCTTCTAAGAGAGAATAGCTGAAGTAAGAGGTTTATCCTTATACTTTTTACTGCTTGTGAACTTTTGTTCTCATGTGTTTTATCATGTTCTCTGCTCTGATAGAACTTGCAATGACCATCTGCTGGGAATTCAGGTAACTCATTGTCTTCTCTACTACAAAACTAACTGCACTTCTTATTTCTTTTGGTTTCTTTTTTTTTTTTTATTTTTCATTAACTGTGCTTTTAATATGAAAATTGCAGCCATTATATCCTTGTGCTGAGGGCAATTCTCTTTTCAGTTTTCTTGCAGTCCAGTAGAACTGTTCCCAGACTCCTGAGAAGTTCAAGGTTTCACAGATATTCCCAGTAACTTGTATTCCAGCAGCCAGCAACATGTTGCTCTTGAGCATTGACACAGCCATTCATTCCTTCTGACTGGTCACAATGGAAAATTACACTATTTTAATCTTTTATATCTGAAAACACTTTAAGAAATGTATGTTGAAAACTGCTCATGAGAAACACCTTGAAATGTAAACCCTCCAGAAACTCTGAGCCAGAGAAAAACCTAACAATCCAATAAGTAGTGTTTCCTATTTAAGAGTGTTACTAAAATGTATTTTATTTACCGTGTAGCTTTATTCAGAGCCCTGTCTTTTGAGGCACATTTTAGCAATAAAATTTACAAAGATAAATTGCTAGCACATTCCTTACTTAGAACAAGTTCTTCCAAGCAACTCTTAAGCAATTCATTAGTGGACAGACAAGCAGATATTCTGAACTCAGATACCATAATCATCAGTCCCTATTCTCTAGTTTATGGAATGTTTATGCCTCATCTTCTGTGTCAGCCCAGGTTTCAGAGCTTCTTATCAGTGGACTTGCTTGTTAGATTATACTTTAACTCTTTAACTACTTCTACCGATGAACCTTTATCAGGCAAGTGGTTGTTTCCTGCACGGGTAGCTTAAATTTTCAGCACAAAGCAAGAGGTACCAACCTCCCCAAAGAGGTAGAAGGATGGGAAAAAGTGTCTGACCACTAAAACAAGAAAACTTGCAGGTCTTCCTGTAAGGGAGATGAACCTGGACAGTGGATCAAAAGGAAAGAAATGTGTGTGGGTAGATTTAAGCGGTGTATGAGCATGGAAAGTAGCAATTGCAGAGGGATGATGGGAAAGTCTGAAGGTGATTAGAGAGCAGGGTAGATTGTAGATTATGGATCAGACTGGATTATGGGCAGGAAGGTAGGGAAGGAGCTGTGAGAACTGCATGTAACACAATAGATGAAAAAGAGACTGATGAGATATAAAGTGATAGAAATGGGTACCCTCGTGTGCTCGGCCCAAACCACGCTTGATCGAAACATGTTGAACTGAGCTGTGCTGGACACTTAGGGAAAGGGTGCAGGTGACCTTAGATGGCAGGAAGGAAGGCAGGTTCAGTGCAGGCTATGGGCTCTGCTGCTGAGGTTAATCCACATCCCTGGGATGGCGCAGGCTGTGGTGTCTTAGATGACCACCTTCAGTACTGCACACCTTACACTTCCACTCAGAATCTAAGTGTTATGGCACAACCTTTCATCACACACATTCAACTCACAGCCTCCCTTTTCCGGCTTACATCCAACTCATTCTGCACATAACCCACTTTTCAGGCCAACAACCCAGCCCACAGCTCTTTGTCCCTTTGGTGCATCTCCCTTCCAACTCTCTTCCTCCCATTCTAACCCCACCAGTTCTACAGGACACATAGGCTGGGAGCACTAGTCTTTAAATGTCAGGTGCACTCAGAGTTTCTGAGTGCATAATTCTTAGGAATGAATAGCGGAATTAGAGTTGGGTTATGTCTGGTCTGTCAACATTCATCAAAAACCATGAAATATCAGCTATACAGAAGATGCTGACTGCAACCCTGTAAATCAGATTCAATTTTATCCTCAGAGTTTGCATGAATTGTTAATATTTGAAAGCAATATAAAATAGAGAGGAAGAAACACTTCCAGAACAAGTTCAGACTAATAATAGAAATTTTTTCAGTGCACTTCTTATGTGTTGTGAGAAACTGGTTTGTAGATCAACCCTCATTATAAACAGGAGTTGCCATGTTTTGTTATCTTCCCTAGAGAGAGGTGTATAACATCATTCATTCTATGATTATTTAAATTTCTCATGCAGTTTCCAGCCATTCAGATTATTGCCTGTGACTCTGCATTTCACCATAACTGTGTGGAGCTCGAAAACTGGATTACTGCACATTGCCTGTGACACTCATTAGCCTTCTCAGAGCACTTGGCCCAGTGACTGTGCATCCTGTAGCTGTGAATCAAACACAGGTCACTGGACTCAGTGTTCATCTGCTGTGAGCTTCTTCAGAATAGCTGTGTTGAAATAAACCACTTGGTGATTTTCCTTATCATTTGGAAAGGGAAGACAGAGACAGACCAAATAACTTCATGTTTGCTTTTCATCAGTAAATGCTGGTTGGTATAATGTGGTTATGTTAAAAGGCAAAAGGTAAAAAGTTTACAACAAATCTTCGTTGCTTGACTGTGGATATCTGGTAGAAAGTAGTGGGGCATATAGTGTGGCATAAAGGATCCTGAAATATTATATGAATATTGTTTTAAATTGTGAACATTAAAAAAAAATCGAACACTGGCCATGTTATTTTCACACCTTATGAATGAGTGTATTAGAAAAATAAAGAATTAGCTGGCTCAATCACTTTGAATAAGTACTCTTAGCTTCCAGCCAAGGTAATGGATACTGTTTTCCTGGATAGCTGCCACATGTTCTCACATAATTTTTTTTAAACTGTGATATTTCTTTAAATGTCAAGATGGGCTGTGCTGTATTATGACAGCTTATAGAATTTTTAGGATTTAACTTCATATAACATGCTTAATAATCAAAGTTGAAATGCAATATTAGAAAAATGTTTTAATGAACAGAGCAAATTTCAGTCTATCAGTGACAAAGGTAATACATGGAGAAAGCATAGCAAAAATTAGATGGACAATCAGGTAAAATGAAACACAGAACTCTTTCCTGCAGATAGTTAATTTACTGGACTATATTCTCTAAGGGTTGCCAAAATACTTATGTAGGCTCATGTAGAGGACAGGTTAATACTAATCATGAGATCTGGGGTGGCTCAGGTTTTTAGGAATCTGGTGTAATCGGGATTTCATCCACAAGCTGTAGAGGCAGCTGATATTTCAAGAAACTCCCCCCACAAACGAGCAATAACAAAGCCCACAGCTGCACTGGATGATGATATTTCAGTTACTTGTCCCAGACAAAGCTATTGCTGAGTTTACCTCAGTTGGATATAAGTACATAACGTATGGTTCAAGTATGGCATGGAACTAATGCAGTCTGTTTCAGCACATGGCCATTATCATATAACTAGGGAAAAGTTTTGTACTTTTTAAAGTCGTGGTAGAACAGTTCCTGGAGCTAGAACCAAGTAGAAGACTGTACCCTGCTTTTTTTGTTGTTGTTGTTGTACATGTCTGTATTTTACAGAATCAGAAACACTGATCCTTGTATCAGGGATCAAATAAAACTGAAGGAGAAGATTTCTGAGTTTTCTGAATCTCAGTGTGACAACTGAGACTACAATAACAATTTCCCCCCTTTTCAAAAAAAAGATAAGAATTTATCATCTTGCATTTCATTATCTATACATAGGTCTCCTGACTCATTCTCTGACACAGTATGTTGTATTTTCACTTGCAACATGAAAGCACATTTATTATTGCAGTATTTAATGCTGGTAAAATATAATATATAATTTGAAAGAGGGACAATATTGAACCAAACTCTTTTTCTTCTGGAAGATATTTGCCAAATTAAAACATTTTATAATGTGAAGAACACTCTGCTTACATCAGTCAGAAAGACATATTCTTATACTGGGACGGTTGACATAATAGCAGGCTCTACAAGAAAATATACTGGGAGAAAATGTATTTTAAATCGTTTTAAAAAATATGCTGGCAGCCTTAGGATGCTGACCTTAGAAATGAGGATGCAAAGGTGTTATGGATATAGATAAAGCTGGCTGTTATGCATACAGAAAGTTTACTTATCCCAGTGTCTGATTCCCTAACATGTTAAATCTGTTCCAGTAGAAGGAGAAAAAAAGAGCAAACCATACGGAAATTTTGTTTCTGTGTGGAATAAAGAACTCTATGTACCCTTGCTTGTATCTGTTATTTCACACTACTTAAAAAAAAAGGAAACGGAGTTAACAAATGGAATGTTATAAGGAGATTAACAACACAGTATTTTTCTAGATAAATAAATTGAGACAAAACATAATTAAATGACTTATCACAGACTGTGCTAGAAAAGATTTGATTTAATGGAATCTCCATCTACACATTTTATTGAATTAAAGTGTGAATAGATTAAAAATTAATTTAATGCAATTAAATTTGTCTGTTATCCATACAGCTGAATCTCTAATTGTAATTTTCTGCTCGTCAATATTTAAGCTGAAAGATTAAATCAATCTTTTCTCAATCAATATCATTGATCATAGAGATCAGCTGTCTTCACTGAAATGACATCAGAAATTACTTTGATTTAGAAAATACTTAGCTCTCTATTCCTTCTGAGCAATACATTAGCTATATGCTAATAAAAGTTCTCACACCAGCAGACCTCATTTCTCATTAATTATGGGGCTTGTCTATGCAGCTCTTAGCTCCAGTTCATGAGGGCTTCAGGTAGCCTTCTTGAAGGCTCCCCAGGTTGGAAATATGGTACCTGTAGCTCATATTAATCTTTGTGAGCAGTTTTAAAAATAGATTGTAACTAAAAAAATGTAATGCCATGGTTTTTGCCCTCTGAATTGGGGAAAGCAAATGTGTCCTAACAGGTCAGGTTTACAGTTTGTTTTTCTCGGCATTTCCCCTGGATATGGGGCCAAGTTACATCTTTGAGTTTCAGAAGTGGATAAACTGCCATTTAGCTACTTTTCTCACACTAGAATTCTTTTTTCTAGCATCTAGCCTGAAATATCCCTTTTGAATGTTAGACTAATAGATTCTTGTTGTGCCCATGGCTGACATGAGGAGACTTTTTGGTGCCCCCGCTTTGGCAGAAACTTTGCAAGGCACTCATTTCATTCTCTGCCTTTTAACCTTGATCCTTTGATATTTCAATTGTCCTAAATGAGCCATATTTACTGTGAGTCTGTGGATTCCTGCTTGTCTGGGTTGTTGTTTCTTGATGGGGATGCATTGCTCAGACTTGGTTTCATGTTCTTTGCAGAGAACCCCAGGAAAGGCACTGCAGATGTTGGGTGTAACAGTCATCCTTCACTTGTTCTTCAGGCTTCATTTATTCTTTTCAGATTCAGATAATGACAATTGTTTTTTCTCCAAGACTCCTTGGCACTGTGAGTCGTTATCCAGTTTGCCAGCTGTGATAATCCCTCTGCCCTCCCTTGGCCAGGTGGGACGTATCTAGGCTTATCACCCACTTGCCTTGGTACTAGTTTAAAGTATTTCTCAAAACCCAGCAAGTCATTTTGCAGGATTTTTAGATTTGTTGGTGAAGAAGTAGAGCTGTGACAATGTTGAAAGAAACCTTCACTTGGATAGAAGTTCAGACAGAATTATTAGTAGCTAGGGTGGTGCAAAGCCTTCTCTTGAGCTGTCAAAATTCACTGCTAATTGAATCCAATGTAAATAAATGGTCTGTGCTTTAGTTTTTATTAGATGACCAGTTTACTGCTCAAATCCCTGTTAGATGCTATTCGAATAATTAAAGAACAGGCCTTGAATGTTTTGTAAACAGTGTCTTAGTCTCATTGGAATTGTCTGCTTATCCCCACTTAGGGAAATAAGCATTTAAAAAAAAAAAAACCATTGAAATTCAGAATGCACTAAAATCCAAACTTAGAAAAAGCCTAATAGTCATTAGAAAAGAACTTATTTCACTCTTTGTTTTCCGCCATTACAAAGTAGTGTGGGCTCAGTTGCAAGACTTCCAGAACCTTTCATATAGTTTTCAACTAAAGGTGAGATGTTTTTGCCATTAATGAGATTCTCCTAAGTTCTTTATTTTAAATTGTTGTCTCTTGAAATTACTGTTTAAAAGTCCAGCTTGCTGCTAGGACACCAGATTGTCAAACATGATTGCTTCAAATAGGATTATTTTTCACTCTATAAAGATTAATTTGGGATCCTCAGAGCTTTAATTTCTT
Source organism: Pomatostomus ruficeps (assembly GCA_013400735.1). Taxonomy (NCBI): domain Eukaryota; kingdom Metazoa; phylum Chordata; class Aves; order Passeriformes; family Timaliidae; genus Pomatostomus; species Pomatostomus ruficeps. Next base: position 119,226 of record VYZT01010624.1, read on the forward strand.
GAAGGGAAAAGGAAACAATTCTTCACCAATACTCATAATTAGCTCCCAGGCACATGGAAAAATATGGTATTGGGCAGATCTTAAACATAAATTGCTGTGCTTAAATAGTATATGGGCTGGAAAAAGAAAGAAGATGGGTGCAGTGTCACACATTTATTTTTTCTGTATGACTGTTCTGCAGCAACCAGTGCCAGCAGCGCAATACAGCAACACACAGGGAAGCTGATTATAAACTAACACTTCTCCAGTATGTGGTCATACATAGTTCAACCTAAACAGCGTTCTAGTGAGAAAATCAGCTGAGTGGTTTTAAACTCCCCAAATAACTCCCTGTTGCGGAACTGCTCTCCCTCATCTGTCCTGGGCAGCCATGTTCTGCAAAAGAGTCCATTGAGATTTTTAGATATTTTTACTCACTTTGCTTACAGAAAAATATGTTTACTTGCAAGAAAGCAAATTCATAGGAAAAAATTCCAGCTGTGCATACTGACATATGCTCTTGTTTCCAAGTAAAACATAGAGTTGTGGGATATTTATTCATTGTAGAATATAACATATAATTGAACTTGTCTGAAGTAAGTGAAAGATCTTTTTTTCCATAGGAAGCAATGACTATAGGAAGAATTTACTTATATAATTAAAAATAAAATCATATTGCTTTTTCTCAGATGCAGATCCTACAGCAAAAAAGTGTTTTCCAGATAGTGGTATGAAGATCCAATGTCAGTCATCTTTGACTGCTTTTTTTATGGGAACCTGCTCTAGTTTCGCATTATTTGACAAATTTCTATCATCTGTATTTCTCTGTTGCCAAGAACAAGACAACTTTACAAATCCATAAAGAAGCAATACATTCCTCTTTGATGAGTATTCTCTTTTAGAAAAAGTATTTCTTAGTTAAAAGGAGGATGGAATTTTCGGGAGAAGGAAGTGTTTTGACTTGTGTGTAAATTTTTTGTTTGAAACACAATCATTACATATACATGTGCATGTTTGCCTGCCACACAGGCACCGGCCTATTTCTCTGAAATTCAGTGAAAGTGTAACTTTTGACACCTGTGTTAGCAGGTTTCTGCCGCAGGCAAAATTCTTAGTGCTGCCAAGTACTTGTCCCTTACTTCCTTTATTAGGTCCTGCAATATTTTTTCCTGTTATCCTTGGAAACCTAACTGAAAGATAGTGGCTTGATTATTACAGAAAAAAAAAATGATAAAGAGAATATGGGGAGATTTGAATTAACTTGTCAAAGAGGCTGAGACTGTGATCCAGGAGAAGAGACAGGGACAGAGATGTGGAGTGAGACTGGGAAACACTATGGGTTTGGTGGCTGTGAGAAGCTTAAATAATTTGGGCAAAATAAGGACTACCAGAAGAGTGAGATACTGGAAAAATGTAATTCAACAAGGACATTGGCAGATAACACAGGCTAGAGGGATGTGAACACTGAGTCTGGTTCAGAAAGCAAATGGGCACCAAGAACCACGAAGCAAAATGGAAAAAAGATGTGAAGAGGTGCTGTGAGAATTGCAGACAAAGCAGGTGTGGTTTGGGATATAAAATGAAGTCAGGGAGATACAGTATGGAAAGAGTGAGAGAGGAAAATGGAAATGGGAGTGGGTAGGAAAGGGATGGAAATGGGGCTAAAATTGAAATAAGGTAAGGTGCTGCAGGAGAGGTAATGGATTTAATGTGTGATGAGTTGCAAATTATTAGCTGGATCTCTGTCACAACTCTGCTTTCACATGGGCTTCTGTTCTTCTAAAAGAAACCCTCTTACAGTGTTATCTTTTTGATCTGTGACCTTGGGTATCTGTTGATCCCAGCAAAGTCCAGTTGGGGTGTTTACATTTTTTTCTTTCTCCTCCATATATATTGCACCATTCAGCTACAGTTGGGCCATTCCATACTATCCATATATCTATGGAAACCCACCACTGCATTTTATCTCTGTGCTGTTGTTGGGATGAATTTAAAGTCTGATCCCATGATCTCTTAGCAGTGATTGTCCATTCCTCGTCCTCCTGGCCACTTTTCCCTAGTTTTCCTGCCAGCTCATTTCTAACATAGATTTTGGCTGTGCAGCACCACAAACACTTGTGTCTGCACAAAGCAGTGGTGGTGGGTAAGGAGCACCATGTGGGGCACAGGGTGGCAGGCAGAAATGGTTCAATTAGCACCGCTGCTTACACAGTCTCACCCCAGCAGAAATCCCATGGTATGCCAATGTATAGCAAAGTAGATAAAATGTTCCTAAATATGCTACAGAACATATTCCCATGGATTTCAATGGGGGTCAATGAAATGCTTTTCTCCATGGGGAATGTGAACTTGCAGATCAAGCATTTTGGAGATTTCACTGTGCTCTGGTACCAATAAATAAATTTAAAAGTCATTGTCAAAATACTTTGTCACATCTAATACCCTGATGCACAGAATGGCAGCCTATTAAGGTTGGTAATAATTTTGTTAATACAGGTGGTGAATGGGTTTAATGACTCCACTCAACTTTGATGCCAACAATGCAAGTACAATGCCAAGGGCTGGATCTTTTAATATAAATTTATGCACACATATAAAGCTCCTATGCAGAGAAGTTATTTTGTTTATGAAGGTGGTGCACAAATGGCATGTGTTTTTCCAGCCATTTGTTTGAGAAATAGCTGATGACTCCAGTTCTTTTAATTTAATCTGAAATTACGAAGGTTGGCATTGTTTTCCTTGAACTAATGGGTAACTAATCAATTCCTTCAGCTGGTTACAATTATATTTCACTTAGACACACTACCTTGTTACAAGAATTCTGAACTGAGCTCAACTCTAGCTCTTTTAAATATGATAGCTTGCTATTGAAAGGAAAGATTTGCTTTTTATTTTTATGTTGCACTATTTATTCAAGTTGATTTTTCAAGTAGATCAAAATAGAATTTTAAATCTATATTTGGAATCCTATGTCATCTAAGCATAAGGTACTATTGTAAAAAAGCTAAACAAATTAATAATGCCAGGAAAAAAAAAAAGAGAAGAAA
>VYZT01010626.1:3962-17510 GCA_013400735.1 Pomatostomus ruficeps
GCTGGAATTAATTTCATCCAATACTGGAATAACAGAGATGTCTGCATATTGAACTGATCATCTCTTTCTTCTTGTATAACGAATGCTGAGAAATAGGTGGGTTTAGGTCTGCCTTCTTTCAGGTATGTGAATCAATTGTGCCCTTAAAGTGTCTGTTTTTCTCTCTTCACTGTAAGACAACTGTCTTATGTGTAATTTAATGCAGTCATCTGCATTTGATTATATGAATCCCCCTCTATAGTGTTTATTACATTATAAAAAAAGACCCCTTCACAAAGTAAATTCAAAATTCAGTACATTAGTTCAGAAAAGCTGCTCAGTCCAAGGTCATTGCTGCATGATTTAACTTCTCATTCTATACACTGCCCATCTCACCAAATGAATTATGTTTAGCTGTCCATTAGTCTTGCAAAATACATTGCTCCTCTTCTTTTTTCCCTTTTACATTAAACATCACATTCACAGATAATAAAAATGTCCACAACAATATATAGCCATAGAAAAATGTTGTATTCATAATGGGGCCAGATATTTTGAGCCTAAATTATCACCGCAGGATTTTAAAAATGGATGTGATTTCTCTTCATCAAAATTCAGATAAATACAGACATAGCACAGTTATATGCTACAGGTGGACCCTGTTAGAAGGTCAATACTTTCAGACAGTTACTATTTCCTTGAATAAAGGTAAGCTTGATGTTTCATGCTATGACTTTAGGAATACACTGGGATATTTCAGAGATCAGTGAAATAGCTTAGCAAGTACCACTGTTTCTGCAGTGACTGATGCAAGTAACAAGTGCTCAGGCTATAGGTATGATCTTGAACAGTGCACTCCTGTGATATCATCCCTCCTTTTCTCCTGTAATGTACTGGGGTAAGATGAAGTGTCCAAATCTCACAGGAGTGTTTGCATTTTCATCAGAGGATGGCATACATAAACAAGTTTCACTACAGGGGCAGAAAATGATATATTTCTGTTCCCCAACTTCCCAACTGAATATCCAGCTAACAGAGATGCAGAATTATATTTCCTCCTGTGTTTTAGATATGTACCCCATGACTTTTTTCATTCTTTACACTCCAGCCGTTGCTCTAACCTGATATCAGGATCACATTCGTGGGAGAGGTGTGATAGCAAAATATCTTCTGCTGAAGAAGACTTTGGAAGAGACCTGTTTTCCTGCTTCTTGGATAAAGGCAACCCTAGGCTGCGACAGAAATGATAAAAATACGTCCCTTACTTCTTCCCCACCAAGCTTGTGCTACCAGGGCAGTTGCCATTGATGCTGAGATCACATTGCTGAGTTAAAGGATTTTACTGTCTTAGATAAATTCGGATCATGTCTTGCTGGGCATGTATACTTCTGAGCCTTTGAAGGGAATGTGGGTTATGAGACACTGTTTTAGAAACTCAAAATGGCAGCAGTTTTAAGCATGTGCACAAAAGGGACTCTTAACTGAAATAGCTGAATCTTTCCATAATCGTTTTACAAGACTGCTAATATAATGGTTACCAATATAAACAGTAGAATTTTTCAATTTTTGTCTACCAGTTTTATTTCCTCCTGTATGCTTATTCCATTCTTCTGACAGAAAATCTGGTAAAGTAGGATCACTCTTATTTTCTCATGTATAGCAGGAAAATGCACATACAATCTAGACTCAAAACAAAATAAGCTCCTTTTAACTGTAGGGTGTTTATTGTTAAAAGCCAAACCAATCTTGTTCCCAAGTAGCTAATACTAATGCACCTTTCTTTTATTTCTGATAATAAAATATATGGATACATTAGTGATGTTAATCACATTTAGATGATGAATATCAATATTCAGCACTGGGCCTGTGGCTGAACCACACGACTCCAGAGCTCCTTGCCATCCAAACGATGGTAGTCTATAACTACTACGGAATACTTTGTCAAAACTAAATCATTTTGCTTTTCTGGATTTTTGTGTCTTTCTGTTTTTATTGAACACATGCTTCCCATCCCTTTCCCATAAAGTAGCTCTTTAAACTTGGTAGATGATTGCTTTTTTTTCCAAGGCAAATTGCTGGCAGCTGTTGTAGAGTGATTCATGGTGTCTGCATTTAAACAGTGATGCCTAATCATTATAAAATGATCCATCTGGGTTTTTATTCTACAGAGGGGACTTTCTGTGCTATGAAAAGACACAAGGCATGTGACATGGATATTTTAGTATGAGAACATAACAAGTGGTCTGTCTTACAGCTTCCTAGATTCTTGATCTTCCCCTAAGCCTTAAACATCAGCATGCAAAGCTTGCTTTTGGAAACTAAGTTGCTGATACAACTGTCCTGTTCTTTATTTAGGGTAAGATTGTGCCTATTGGCGTAGCCTTCAGCAAGAGGTGGTTTGTGAACTGCATCATTGTAATGCCAGCCTGGGGAAGTATGGTGACTCAGATTTTCCTCTGAATCACATTTTCTCTTCTGCTTCTTCCTTGCTCTGAGGGAATAGTAATTTACTTCTGGAAATTAGTATCTCTCTGCAGTGGCACAGCTGTTCTAGCCAACAAGGCTGGAAAAAGACTTCCATCTTGCCCCCATTCCTCCCTAGGTTCCTTCTGCTCACCTGTTTCGAAGGAGATACAGCTAGGTAAATAGTCTGGTTTAATCCTACACACTCAGGCCTAAAATTTGGGTGGTTTGCGTAGGGCTCTAATTGCAGGGTTTTTCCATTCTCTCCTGCGTGGGTGCATACTTACAGACTAAACCTTACAGAAAAGACTCCAGATGTGATATGCACCCTAGGGAAAATAAATAGCTTTTTATTTAGGCTCAGTCATTCAAGTAAAAGAGGACTGACAATTTGGAAAATTTGTACTAGCCTATGAATTTAACTTTTCTTTATCAAACAGCTTATAGTTTTGTATAGCAAACAAATTTAGTCCTAATGCAATCTGAAAGAAATCTGTCAACCTGTAGAACTGTATCCTCCTGACTCTTGCTGCTTTGAGAGGAAGTTTCTTGACATTTGGTGACATCAACCCATGGAGGCTTGTTCTGCCATTGCTGCACGTGACCATTTTAGTATATCATGTGGAACAGAATGGGCATCTTACAACTTCTAAAATTCCAGGAAGGATGGCAGGATAACTGAATACCTGCTATCAGCACTAATTATGCTATAGAGGAATTAAAAAAAATCTTTTTGTATTTTAACATATCAGTGCTAAAGTAGCTCAGGTCTAAGTATGATCTACTGTTGCATTGGGGTTTATTCTGATTTGGTACTGCAGTATCAATCATGATACTGTGTAGGAGAGTGTTGCTGAATAAAACTCACATACACATGCCACTCTTTAAAAACTGTCATTATAAATATATAGAAACAGATAACACTTCCTATATGATTTCTAAATTGCAGAAGCAAAATGTGATGAACATCAAACTAAACAGCACTTCTTTTGCTCCATTGAAAGAGTGTGGGACATTAATCAGGTGCAGCATCCTTAACTAGGAGAGACACTGCTGGAGCAATGCTCTCCCTGCTTTTCTTTCATGCTTATTCTCATAGGGGCTGTGATCTTACATTCTTTCTTGTTTTCTCCTTTGAATTTTCATTATAGGTATCCAGATTTATGTGTTTGGTGTGTGTTTTTTATTTTCTTTATTGTGCTCTAAAAGCAATTCTGCTGAGCTCTCCAAGTTGCACTCCTTTAGTGGCCAGAAACAGACCAATTGCAGCATGTGCTTCATTCCCTGGGGTCTCACTGTTATACTGAGTCTGTTCTTTCAATATACCTATTACTGTTCTGCGCTTTTCCTGTCAAGGATGCCTTCTAGAGTGTAGACTTTATTCTGACCATACTGAGCAGTGGCCCTAACAAAACTCTGTACAGCTGCTGTTTACCACAGCTGGTGTCATCATTGCCAAGACCCAACTTGTACTCCTGTTGTAACAGGGGAGTCCATCACCTTTGCAAAGACCTCAGTCTAGACCTTAATGTTTTATCGTCTGGTCAATAGTGATCATTAATATTTTCACATTTTGTTCTGATGAGGAAGCAGGATGTTCATTTTACAATACAAAGCAGAGGAAGCATACAAACACTTAGAATAAGCCTTTTTTAAAAAAGCTTCAGGAAGCCTGGAGGAATGAAAAGCCCCTAACAATACACATGCCCTGCTTAGTGTCTTCAGTGACTATAAATGTCGCTAACCATTTAAAGGATAAACAGAATGCTACAATAAATTGTAATGTACTTTCTAGTTTGTTTGCCAAAGAGACCTGATTCAAATCTTGTTTCAGTGGTGCTACATTTTTCTACTAAAGCATCTTTTTGTCAGTTTGAGGTCATTACCCTAATGGGGTACCAGAAAGAATAAAGACTATATTGTATTAAGGGAGTTGCTATGAAAATCTTTGTGCTGATTACAGATATTTTTCACAAAATATGCCATGGTGCAGTTACCCATAAGAGGTTTACATGAAACACCATGTCATATAATATGAGTGCACGGGTAGTAAGACAACTCTTTCAATCTTGCATCCTGGTTAAACCACTTAAAGTGTGCACGGTTTGATTGTTGGTATTTTTTTTTTTCACCAGTTTTTAGTTTTCTGAAAGGAAACTGCTTTTGAAGGTATAATAATCTCTGGAGGGCTCTACCAGCTCAGGAAGTTAAATGATTGACACCCTGTCACAAGGCATCTCCTGTGAACATAACCCAGAAAGAAGTATGCCTTTTTTCTGAAATGCCATTGGCCTTGCTGATTGCTATGCTATCACTGTTAACACCTAGCTTCCTATCAGCCAGTTCTTCCCTGACTGTATAGTCACTCTTTGTATTAGTGCACATGATCTCTCCTTTCTAATATCAGTACTTTGTCTGGTCTCTGTTGAATTTTGTCCTCTCAATTTTGAACACACTGAACTTTGTCAAAATCATTTTGAATTCCGATGCTGTCTGGCAAAATGCTTTTTACCCCTAGAGCGATATGAATGCAGTTCCACTGTGGTTGTGTAAATCATTGTTGAAAATATATTTTTGTCCCAGATTTGGGCCAGCACTGAAGGTGTTCTCCAAGTTTGGTGACTCTAGACTTGATGACTGACAATTGATAATGGCAGGAATGGTTGTGATTTTTTTTCCTCAAAGTTGTGGTTCTCTGTAGTAGTAGTTACATTCAGGTTATCATTAACAAGATTGTTTATTAAATTTGCAGCAGTATCGCTAATTGTATAAAAATCATTCTTGTATTTGCTGGTGGCAGGCAATTACATTGGCTTTACTATGTTTGGCAAACTCATTTTCTGCTTATAGATTGTCTAATATTCTTTTTCTAGCTTTCTTTTTTGATATTTTGCAATACTTTGACCTTCAAAGCTAGATTAATATGTTACTATTTCATCAGCCTTTCCTTATCCCATTAGATAGGAGAGGTGTGTTTGTTATTCTGCTACTTCCTTCTTGTATACTTGCAGATGATCTCTCTGTTGAGACTGCCTTGGCTAGTTAGAAAAGTTCTCTAGAGTAATTCATTCTCTGAAGCTTTTTATGTTCACCTTTTCCACGTATTCTTCAGCTTCTTTTCTGTTCCTGGATGACTGTTTAAAATGCATTTTATTTGGTATGTGATTGAAATGAATTCTTCCATGTATGAAACCTCAAGTACTGTGGAACACTTTAGCCATCTCTGTGTATCATCCATATTTCTGTCTCCTGTCCAATTAAACAGTGGTCTCTTCCTTTCTTTTGTCCTCCCATGACTGCTTAACGTATTTATAGACTTTCTCCTCATTGCCTTTTGTGTCTCTAGCTAATTGAAAGACATTTTGCACCCCAGTCTTTTGATTTTTATCCATATGGGACATGTGAGTTCTCCATTATGCTTATCATTATTTACCTGCATTTGTTTCCACTTTTATAATTATTTTTCCATTTTCAAATAATGAAAAAAACTACTGATGCAGTTAGAAGGGTCTCTTCATATTTTTCCTACCTACACTTCAAAAGGGGTTTGCTTTTGTGTATTCAATGTAGTTTCTTTCAGTGGGTAGTAGTTCTCATGTGCTCATTTATCCTTTAGATAATCTTATTGAGAGATCTTACTGTGCCTGTTTTTGCCTCTTTTAGTCTGCTTTTTAAGTCAGAACAAGAACTTCAAATCTTTTTTTTATATAGTAAACCTCATCATTTCACAATGACTCCATATTAGCTCTGCTCTGCCAGTTAATTTCATTTTAAGTTAAAAACAAACCTACAGTAGCTCCTCCCCAGTAGTTTTTTGCACCTCTTGAAACTTACTGAACTTTTGCATTAAAGGTTTGATTAATTATGTGTCCTAAAAACCCCAAAATTAAAAAAAATTGTCAATCCCCTTCCTAATCTTTGGCAATGACTGTTTTCTCTTGCCAGATCCACCATGAGATACCCAGTAAGTTAGTAGGTCTTTCTGAATTTCAGAGTAAGTCTTGTAGGTAATATATGCAATTCCACACTTTCTTGGATATGCTTTTTAAAAAGCACTTTCACTGTCTCATAGATGCTTTTATGTTTTCCTTACTAGTACTCTAATATCTGACATTTACCAAAAGATTCAGATAAAAGTCTATTATTCTCACTATTTCTCACATAGCCTAGCTGTAATGTCTAATTTCTAGATTTGCATTTAATAAGTAAATCTGTGTTTTGAAAAGAGCAGTGGGCATCTTGCAACCACTAACTTTACTGTGGTAGAAAAACCTCATTCATCTACCCATATCCCAAGTAAAATCTCTTTCTGCTTCCCATCAGGTACTATCATTTTTCTCTTATGGATATTCTTGAAATTCCATTTCCCTTGGGACTAAGGTGGATTTTGCATGTTGGATTTTATCAGAGCAATGTGCCATTGTTCCTAGGTTTTGAGCTTAATGTGCATGTACAGTCGGTTTGTCTGTGAATCTTCCCCTTAAAAGGTGAAGATGTGTGTGTAGATCCTGAGCTATTGCACATCAGACGAGATAATGACAAGAGGAGCTGCAGAGTGCTCATAGCCAAATGAGAGCAGTGCACATGACCTATCCTGTCCTTTGGTGACATTCATGAGATGGCCACATAAGAGACAGCAGGACACCATGGATAAAGGAAGGGAACCAACAGCTGCACAGAACTGAGGGTCAAAGCAGGAAGTGCCAAGACAACTGTATCAGAGTCACCAAGTAAGGGTATAAAGTCAGCAAAACCAGAGCCAGTGAGGTAAGGGTAAATTAAAGTGGGAGTGGTTGAGGATCGTAAATAGGAATAGCTTGGGAAGAGCAGGGAAATGAAGTATAAGGTGAAGCAAGTCATCTGCTTGGAGCTTTTAAGGAATGCCTGTTGAGCAGCTTGTTCATGATCAGTGCAGTCTGGCAGGACAGCATATCTGTTGCAGCTGTGTCTGTGATGGTGTCTGACTGGCTTCCATGCTTGGGGGAACTGGGATGCTCTCCCTAACACCAGTGATGGAACACCCAGAAGAATAGACTGAATTTCTTAACAAAACTCTTGTAAACTCACTGACCTCAAAGATCTGAAGATTTTTGTAACTACAGGGAAAGAGACACAAATTCAATGAAATTGACAGAAAAACTTCAGTCTTGGCTCCAAAGTCAGCAGCGTAAGCAATGGGCGTGTTCCAATGGGCCAGTCAGTGCACAGCACTGGCACATGGCCGGGCAGAAGCTACTAAGAAGCCTGTGAGAAAGACTTAAGATGAGTTTAGGGAAATATAGGTAGGAGAGGAATGGAAGAAAACTGGAACTATTACATGAGGCACTGCATGCACCCGGAGAACCTAAAATACAGTAAAAGGTATGTAAGGAGTCAGAGCATAATTGAAAATAAACATCAACAAAAAAACACCAACCAACCAACTAACCAATCAACAACCCAAAAGAAAAATGCATTTGTAGCCCCTGCTTATGAAGCAATGCATTTCAAATCCCCATGGATTTCCTCTGGCATGTTTTTGGGTGAAGACAAATTATTTATTTAGCTTCCTTTTTCCACAGTGAATCATCCTAATCTTTCAGGAAAGTAGTCATCACAAACTTTAGACTTTATTTGTGATAAAAATACCATTTTCCCCCTTGCTTTTCTTTCAAACTTGATCTGCAAATTATTTCTATTGTTCTGACTTTGCACTGATAAAATAACACTCTTATTCTCTAAGAACTAACATCATCTGCAAATTATCTCCTTTGTTCTGATGTCTTTTCCATATAATGTTCACTGACTTCACTTATGACAGGCAATCTTTGTGTCATTCATTTGGGCAAAGAATGTAGAATGTGTATATCACAGCTCTAGAGCTGTTATTGCAGAGATCCCAGAGGAAACTTTCTACTGTCCTCTAGTGTGCTGTGTTCACAAAAATGAAAACAATTAGCTAAATAAAATTTTTTTGTCTAATCAAACATGTTTGACTTAATATTCAAATCATCTTATAAATGTAGGTAATTTAGCTAAAATTCAGAGGTTTCTTGTCATGGAAATCTCAGTTTTTTTCTTCATTACTTCCTGCCATAAGATGAAGTAGGGGTGACCCCATCTACACCAGACAAATAAGGAGTTAGGAGCCAGAGGCTTTAATTTGCCAGGTTTTGACACTGCTGAGGTTATGAATGATACCTTGGCCCAACCTTCTGGCGTTGGTGGCCTTTTCACCTGCATCTCTTTTGTGACCTGATACTGCAAAAGCCTGTTTGTTTTCAGTTTATGTGTCCCTCAGAAAAACTAGGATTTGAAGACTGAAAAGGTTCAAAGCCTTAATGTACCAGACAAGAAACTTGACACAGTAGAGGCCATTAAAGTGACTTCATATCATTCTCTTTTAGCTCTTAAAAAAATACACTCAACATCCCCTCTCATACACTGCTATAGTTGCTTTTCTCTTAACCCTTTAAAGACTGCTTTATCTGTTTGTCTCTAAACAATGATCAGCATGGATAAATCACTAATATTATCCCAGGTAACTGTAGGTATTCAAGTAATTCTCTTTGTTTTCTTTGCAATTTGATAAAGCAAATTCTGCTGTTATGGGTATAAATTGCTGAAATTTATTAGTGAAGTAGAAAAATAAAAGATAGGACATAATAAAATAAAAGATAGGACACAGTTTATCTCAAACAAAGTTGCCTTTTTAGTACACAGTAACCATTTTTTAATTTTTCTTTGCTATCTACAGTTAAGCACAAGAGCTCCATATACCATTGCCTTTTCAATGTACAAAAATGGATTTGATATCTTTACATGTGCAGTTTCTCCCGTCTCTATTAGCACCTCCTTTTTGCCTGTTAACTTCCTATGATATATGGTTAAATCTATGAGAAAAAAATAGTTGTTATATTATGAATAAAATATCTCAATATTCATGTCAGCCTTTATGTGGAAAGGTTAGTACAGATTTGCTTGGAACACTTGTACCATAAACATTATGTTACATTTCTTTGTAGACTATATATGCAAAAAGTCCCCCTGCTTTAAAATTATTTTTAACATATTGATTAAGCTTATTAGGATTTTTTTTTAATACTCCTTTGACCTTATAACTGAAATTACTGATATCTGATTTAAAATTATGTAAGCTGTAATTCTGTATAGCAGCAGAAAAAATCTCAGTTTCAAGTATGGTTAGTGAGACATATGCTGGGATCCTCTGAGGAATGTTCACTTCCCAGTAACATGAAGTACCATTTGCTATCTCAGTGGGAATTGCCAGATATTGAATGTCAAGCCTGCCACTGGTTCATTTGTACATTTTGGACCTTAGAATTTTTTCATATGGGGGAGGAATAAAAGTGAGAGAATGGCAGAAAAATGCACTTATAGGAAGGAAAATATATTTCTCTGGAGACACTGGTGTATTTTTAATTGCAGCTGTTAAAAGCACTTGTCTGGCATGATAGGTTTGGCATGATGCCTTGTTGAGAGAAGGCTGGTTGTACTATATCCTCTGTGACCTGAGAGAGACAGTGGTGGCTGCTGTCATAGTCTTTTTAATCTTCATGCCCTCCATGTGTTGGTGACTCAATTGCTTTGTGTAGCTCCTTGCCACCTCTATAAATACATCAGCAAAAAAGGAAAGCTGAGGAGAATTTCCATCCTTTACTACATGCAGGGGGAAAGAGTGACAAAGGATGAGGAAAAGGCTGAGGCACTAAATGCTTTCTTTGCCTCAGCCTTGAACAATAAGACCAGTTAGTCTCTGGGTACCAGCCCCCTGAGCTGAAAGACAAGGACAGGGAGCAGAATGAAGACACCATATTCCAAGGGGAATGGCTGGTGAGCTGCTACCTCAACACAGACAAATTTATGGAGCTGGATGGGATCCACCCCAGAGGACTGAGGGAGCTGGCAGAACAACTCACAAAGCAATTTTCAATCATTTACCAGCAGCTCTGGCTAACCAGGGAGGTCCCAGTTGATTGGAAGTTTGCAAATGTGACACCCATCTACAAGAAGGGTTGGAAGGAGAATCTGGGCACCTACAGGCCTGTCAGTCTTACCTTGGTTCTCAGTAAGGTCATGGAGCAGATAATCTTGAGACTGAACTTTAGGAAAGCCTTTGATACCGCTTCCCACAATATTCTGGATAAACTGGCTGCTCATGCCTTGAACAGGTGCACTGTTTGCCAGGTAAAAGAAAATGAGTAGGTGACTGAGCCCAGAGTGTCGTGGTGGAGTTACATCCAGCTGGCGATGGTCATGAATGGTGTTCCCCAGGAATCAGTATTGGGGGCAGTCCTGTTTAATGTCTTTACCAGTGATCCAGACAAGGGGATCAAGTGCACCCTAAGTCAGTTTGCAGATGACATGAAGTTGGGTGGGAGTTGATCTCCTGGAAAGTAGGGAGGCTGTGCTGAGGGATCTGGACAGGCTGGATCAGTGGGATAAAGCCAGTTGTATGAGGTCCAACAAGTCAAAGTGCCGAGTCCTGCTCTTGGGTCACAACAACCCCATGCAGGGCTACAGGCTGGGGACAGAGTGTCTGGAAAGCTACCCAGTGCAAAATGACCTGGGGGTGCTGGTTGACAGCATGAGCCCAGGTGGCCAAGAAGGCCAGTGGCATCCTGGCCTGTATCAGCAATAATGTGGCCAGCAGGACCAGGGCAGGGATAGTCCCCCTGTACTTGGCACTGCCGTGGCTGCACCTGGAGTCCTGTGTTCCGTTTTGGGTCCCTCACCACAAGAAAGACATTGAGGGGATGGAACGAGTCCAGAGAAGGGCAGCGGAGCTGTTGAAGGGTCTGGAGCAAAAGTCTGATGGGAGGTGGGATTGTTTAGCCTGGAAAAAGTGAGGCTTGGGGAGAAGATTACTGCTTTCTACAACTACCTGAAATGAGATTGGAGTGAAGTGGGGGTCAGTTTCTTCTTCCTAGTAACAATCAATAGGACAAGAGGAAATAGCCTCAGGTTGCACCAGGGGAGGTTTAGGTCGGATATTAGGAAAATTTTTTTTCACCTAAATGGTCTTCAAGCATTGGAAGAGGCTTCCCAGTGAAGTGGTTGAGTCACCATCCCTGGAGGTATTTAAAAGATGTGTATATGTGGCATTTAGGAAAATGGCTGGGACTTGCAGTGTTAGTTTAACTGTTGGAATCCATGATCTTAAAGCTCATTTCCAGCCTAAATGATTCTCGGATTCTGTGATGGCAGGCAAGTGTATCTCAGAATAATTTCTATATGGAAGCACCAAACTCAATCACCAACACGTGTGTACTGGCAAACACAGAGTTGAACCTTAGAACGAGAGACGGATTGTATAGTGCTGGTTAATGGTTGGACTCAATAATCTGAGAGATGTTTTCCAACATAAGTGATTCTATGATTACATGGTTTTGTGTGCACAGTGCAAGCGCTGGAAAGCAGAAATTTGCCTTGCCTATGCTGTTACCTCTAGGTATTTCAACAACGACCTTCTTACTCTAGTTAGCATTAACAGTGAATTGAAGATCATTAGATGAATACTTCAGATGAAGGGAAAGTGAGTAAGTTATATACAGTTGAAATATTTTGCATGGATAGATGTTTTGTCCAGTATTGCTCTGGTAACTAGTGGGAATCAAAGGGAAGGGTTATGAAACTTACCCAACAGCACCCATTAATTTTCCTAGAAAGTGTAATATAATTGAATGACCATTCCATATGCAATTTTAACAAAACTTGAATACTGCGATTCCTGTTTTATAAAAGCCTTCTTTATTCCTCATCTACTGAAATCTAATATATTAAAATGGTCTCAGATGATTTGTACCAGTATATTTTAAACTCTTATAACGACAGATTAAACAAATAAATTAGTAAGATTACTCTTGTAGGGGGGTGTGATTTTTCAGTAAATAGGATTGTGAAGCTAATTTTTTGTAACTTGCCCTCCCTACCAAAGCACATCAGCTTTCTTCATGCCCCTTCACAAAAGCCAACATGGCACTAAAGAGAGAGGCAAGATAGGCAGAAGGAGATCTATCCTGTATTCAAGCAGCAAGAAGCCCTTATGCAGCTTTAACAATGATCATTAATATAATTATTAATCATTATTACTTTGCTTCCCTGGGCAAAGTTATGGGTTGGAAACATTTGTTTCTTATGCTTTGACTGTGGTTTGGACCTTATTCAGTCTATAAATTTAGAAATGAGTAGCCACCACTGATAACAGGAAGCTAAAGGAGGACTTTTGCTTTCCAATAATCCTCTTAAGATGTTGTCATGCCATACCTAGCTCATGTACAGGTTTTCAGTGAAGTATCGCTTACTGAAAGATTTTTATTTTTTTATTTTAGTCCTCTATGAAAATGTATGTTAGGGTATTCTGACCCATAAGTACCTGAACATAACATTTGTATCCCCCAATGGCTACTTGTTCACATTGAGAAAAATCACAGCCCTTTCTCTAACTACTTGTTGAACAGTAAACTGTCAACATAAAAAAATAAAATCTCTTGATGGTACCCACTGGAGACAAAACAGTGGAAGCACTTATATGAACCTTTGAGCACAAGTCATCGTTTTATGATCAGATTTTAAATGCACCAGAGTTTTGTAAACCATACCTAATTCTTCACACACAGTGCTCTTTTCTCCAGCTTCTAAGATTAAGGAAAATGCAGCCACTTTTTTATGTGACCCTTTATATTAAGCCAGGCTGGCTGGATGCTGGTTCATGAGGTAAAGAGTGACAGTTTAGAATGACAAGCAGAAAAATAGCCAGCACTGATTATCCAGACTAAAGGCCAAAGGGGGAGATATAACAGGTTACCGCAGCCTTTTGCAGTTTATTTTTTTTTATTAAAGTGGCACAAGTCCATTTCTTGCTTCTCATTTTCTACCTGAGAAAATTCTTTGCAAAGGTAACAGTACAAGCTTTCAACAGAAACAGTAATAAAATTATCACTACTATTTAGGAACCTTCTTATTGGATGGTAAAAGCATGCATTTGCTTTAGTAATATTTAATATATTGCAGGTTTCATTACGGCTGTGACAGACACTTTTACTAAAAGTTGATTTCTGGAATGTTTATGACATATTCCATGACTGGGGAAAGAATTACCTGCAA
>VYZT01010626.1:17552-34367 GCA_013400735.1 Pomatostomus ruficeps
AGACTACCAGATTTTGAATTTGTTGACTATTACATAATGAAAAGGAATACAATTTCTGTATCAGGCTGGATCAGCCATGTTTCAGAGTTATGCTGTGCTAGAATGCTTTTCTTTATAATAGATACTGAACTGCACCACTGGTGTGATTTGAATAACTTTAGAGAGTCCTTCCTTGTGTCCATTTTCCTTTTATGGAACAGGTTTCCTGAATGGGGCTCTTTCCCATGGTACACATGTTCTTATCAGACAACCACAGAATGGTTTGCGTTGGAAGGGACCTTAAGATAATCTACTTCTAACTCCCCTGCCATGGGCAGAGACACCTTCCATGAGACCAGGTTCCCCAGAGCGCCATCCAGCTAGGCCTTGAACACTTCTAGGAATGGGATATCCACAGCTTCTCTGAGCAACCTGTTCCAGTGCCTCACCAATCTCATAGTGAAAAATTTATTCCTAATAGCTAATCTAAACCTACTGTCTTTCAAGGGTAGATTTTTCAAGCTGTCTCTTTTCCAGGCTGAACAATCACAACTCTCTCAGCCTGTCTTAATAGGAGAGGTGCTCCAGGCCTCTGATCATCTTTGCGGCCTCCTCTTGTTCCACGGGTCCCTGTCTTTCCTATGTTGGGGGCCCCAGAGCTGGACACAATACTTCAGGTACGGTCTCATGAGAGTGGAGCAGAGGAAGAGAATCACCTCCTCTGACCTACTGGCCATGATTCTTTTGATGCAGTCTAGGATACAGTTGGCTTTTGGGGCTGCAAGTGGATATTGCTAGGTCAAGTTGAACTTCTTGTCCACCAACATGCCTAAGTCCTTTTTCTCAAGGCTAGTCTTAATCCATTCTCTACACCACCTGCATTTGTGCTTGGGATTGCCCTGACCCAGCTGCGGGACCTTGCACTTGGCCTGGTTGATCTTCATGAGGTTCACATGGGACCAATTCTCAAGTCTGTGAAGGTCCCTCTGGATGACATTCCTTCTCTCCAGTGTGTCAATTGCACCACACCCCATGGGTTTAGTGTCATCCACAAACTTCACAGATTTCACAGAATATTCTGAGTTGGAAGGGACCCACAAGGATCACTGAGTTCAACACTCAAGTGAAAGGTTCACACAGGGATCAAACCTGTGACCTTGGTGTTAGCCTCATGCTCTAACCAACTGAGCTAATCTCAGGGTTCAGACTTGCTAAGGGTGCACTCAATTTCACTGTCCACAACCCAAGACAGATATTAAACATCACCAGTCTCAATACCAACGTCACTTGTCACTGGTTTACACTTGAACATCAAGCCATTAACCATAGCTCTTTGAGTGTAACCATCCAGCCAATTCCTTATAGGCCCTAAATGAAGCTGACTTACTGGCCAAAATGGCTGGATTATGTTTTCTCAGGAACTATGAACTATCATTGGTTAGAAGTTATGATTTGCGTTAATTAACCTACCTTGTAAGTGATACTAAGTACGTAGCATATCAGTGAATTAGAATGTTACTTTAAAAGTAGTCTTAATTTGTACAGTAAACATACTATTTTTTTCTCAAAGATAAATGGCAATATGATTCTGTGTGAGTATATGAATCCAGAAGCAACCTGGGGATGAAATCTATGTCAGAGGCAGTTTCATTCCCATTCCTCCAGTGAAGTACTAATCACATGACTGACAATAACAGAAGCAAAGTACCTCTTTATTCAGTACAGGTAAATTTATGGTTATATTGTTATATGAAGATAAAACTGCATGTTTCCCGCCTACCAGGTAGAAAAGAGGAAGCAGGTAAAAGAACAAGAAATAAATTGTCTGCATACAAAAATGTACAGTAAAAGTCTTATTCTTTCTTGTAGATATGGGTTGAAAGTACTCCAAAGGACAGTCAAGCTTTAGGGAAATGTTCTAAGAACAGTAATTTACAGATTCTCTGTTCAGTTAAAAAAAATTTACTGTGCTTTTTCAATACTGGTTAAAAAGTACCTTGCGATCACAAATTCTCTTCAAACTTAAGGGACACAATCAAAGAAAACATTTATGTGTTCTATTCTTTGATCAAACTATAATTAATACCTGGTATAGGTCAGCCATTATATTAAAATTCTTCTGAATATATTTGCTTTGATGATTTGTAATTTACTAGTTCAAAATTAGGTTTATGCTGAACATTTCAATGGCACATTGTATTTGGAAAGCAACCAAGTTGTTTGATTAATGCTGGAACTAATGAAACTATCTTACAGCTTCATGACCTATGTTCCTATATTGCAGTAGCCTGGTCCCCTCCTTTTGTTCCCTATAAATAACCTTCCTCCCACCCCAAGTAATATCTTTACTTCCTCGATAACTTATGCTAGGCTTTTCTATTCACAGTATGCTTGGCTCTCTCCCATGTCCCCTAAATCCCAGCTGCTGGGGAAGGAGCAGCTTGTATAATAGCTGATTTCAACATAATACGTGTGCTGATTGAGAGATTGAACTAATCTGATTGTTGCTAATCTTGTATGGCTGCCTTTCCAATGGGGGTCTTATGTTGGGTTTCTGTTTCCTCTTTCCAGATGCCAGTATTCTCAAATCTCTTAACAACTTGTCTTCTAGGTGTCAAGCTCCCTGTTGAAATGCAAAAGAGTAGGCAAAGGTGGTGGGAATAGTGCATGGAAGAGTAAGAGAACTGCCAAAGGGGTGGACAGTCAGATACTTTAATCTCTTATCAAAGCAAAATTTAAAAGGAGAATCAAGCGGCAGCAAGGGAGCAGCTTACATATGTGCATCCTGGTCCACTAATGGAGTCTAAATTAGTGGCAATTAGACTGCCCTAAAAAGCCTTCCCAATATTTCTTAATTTTCTCTAAGGTAGCACCATTCCTTCCAGACCATCTGGAGCTATCTACAATACACCCCTCATTGATGATTCCAGTGTCTTCCCCTACCCATGACACATAGTCACATATCTTCTCTCCCACAGTGGCCCTACTCCCTCCAAGCCGTGTCCCCAGCCTTGGTTCTCGTTTCCACCCCAGAATCCCTCTTCTTAATCCTCTGGTCCCAATCCTTTCCATCTCCACTTCTCCTGTGGGTCACACCTAAGCTCAGTGCCCCATACACATCTACCTATTTTCTCAGCCAGGTTCAGGTACTTTGATTTACATGGATAGGTCTGAGCTGACAGATTGCCCTTACCTTCTGGATTTGTTCCCAATAATCACTTGGACTGACTTGTTGTTGGTTACACTGATAGCTAGGCACATCCCTTCCCTTGGGCTCCTTGCTTGCTAACATAGATATCGATATTGGAAGAGATTTTTGCAAGCACAGAGACCAGTTCACAGAGCAGAAATTTGGACTGGAATAGTAGTGAGCAATTGAGCTGGTAGGGCTTCTGTAGTGATTAGAAAGAGGAGTGCTTACTTTACAAGAGAAAATATTATGGGTTGACAAGTTTTACACACCAAGGGGAAGGCCAAGAAGGGATATGATTGCTCTCTATAAATATTTCAAGAAGGTAAACAGCAGGAATAAAGATAAGTGCTATAGTCTAAACTATATTGCCAACAGAAGGATAAACTGGCCATGAATTAATGTCACTTCCAATTTAGTAGGATGGTTTTAATCCTCCAAGATTGAGGCTCCTGAAGCAGTGTTGTAAGAGCAACAAAAATATCCTACCTAGGTTTGGGTGAAATTTGTCACTTCATGAATGAGACTGGGAGAGGCTCACTCTCAATTGCCCTGGGAGTCTGGTGCTTGGGGAGTAGTACTAGCACACCAAGTTTCTGTCAGTAATGCACTGCCTTGCTGCATGCTTCCATGCCTGCCATAGCCAGGTGGAATGTTCTAGATGGTTTTAAATAAATGCTTGGAACACTAATAATATCTTTTTACTTTGTGGTATATCTATTTATTAATGTAACCTACTATCATCTTAGCCTTCTTTTCCAGCAGCTGTGAAATGATTTGATGGTTTTAATTATTTTTCACAATAACCCCCAAATTCCTCTCTTGATTAGCTTCCTAGATGAGATTTCCATTTAGTGTATATTCTCTAACTTGGTGTTTGGTTTCCCTGCTAATTATCTCACATTTTTTTTCTGTGTTAAGCTGCATTTGCCATCTGCTCATCCAGTCAAAAAATAATGGAAAACCTTTTGAATCCAATTGCATTCTCCTAATCACTGGTTCTGTCTCCAGTTGTGTTATTACCCACAGATTGAAAGATCTTGGGCCAAACAATTAATAAAAAACCTGAGATTACTTTGATTTTGGCTGAGCCATGCTGATACATACCAAGATTCTGATCTTTCACTTCATACTGTTCTGTATTTTAAGTTATCCATCTTTCAAAATATAAACATCTAAGTCACACTTCTCTCAGTTTTCATATATAGTATTGATGCTGCAATCCCATACTTAGACCAAGCTCCCACTGTGAATGAGTACTTCATTTAGCTATACTCGGCAAGTACTGTCTCCAGGGAATTCACATGAAGTTAGTAGCACTTCCAATGAGCTTCAATGTTTCAATAAACATGAACTGAACATTCATTTGTGGCTAGGCATACGTGAACATTTGCAGATGTTTGGCAATATCAATGCTTACAGCATTAAAAAAAACCCCAAACCAGCAACATTTTAAGTTCTCATATCTTTTCTTCTTCCTCTGTATCTATTGATTTTTCTTCAGCTCCTCAGTGTTTCTGTATGCCATTTTGGTGTAGGTACTTTTTAAGCCTTGTGGTTGGATTCTGTGATGCTGTTACCTCCTGATATTTGTTACCTTACTGTACTGGGTTGATCCTGGCTGGATTCCAGGCACCCAGCAAAGCCTGTCTATCACTTCCCTCCGCAGCTGGATGGGGGAGAGAAAATATAACAAAGGGTTCATGAGTTGAGATAAGGACACAGAGAGATCACTCATCAAATACTGTCATGGGCAAAACAGGCTAGAATTAGAGATATTAATTAAATTTGTTACTAAGAGAATCAGAGCAGGATAATGAGAAGTAAAATAAAACCTTAAAAACACCTTCCTCCCTGCCTCCCTCCTTCCCAGCTCTACCTCCTCCCCCAGCAGTGCAGGGAGATGGGAATGGGGTTATGGTCAGTTCCTCACAGGTAATTTCTGTTGCTGCTCAGGGAGAGGAGTCCTTCCCTGCTCCAGCGTGGGGTCCCTCCCATAGGAGACAGTTCTCTATGAACTTCCCCAGCATGAGTCCATCCTGCAAGAGACAGTCCTCCCCAGACTGCTGCAGTGTGGGTCACTCTTCCACAGGGTGCAGTCCTTCAAGGACAGGCTGATCTAGTGTGGACTACTCTCTCCATGAGCCTCCCACAGGGTCACAGCCTCCTCTCAGGCATCCACATGCTCTGATGTGTTTCTCCTCCACGGGCTGCAGGTGGATCTCTGCATCCCCCGTGGATCTCCATGGGCTGCAGGGGCACAGCTGCCTCACCATGGGCTGCACCACAGGCTGCACGGAACCTCCGGTCTGCTGCCTGTAGCACCTCCTCCCCTCCTTCTGCACTGACCTTGGTGTCTGCAGAGTTGTTCCTCTCACATGTTCTCACTCAGCTCTTGTCTGGC
This sequence comes from Pomatostomus ruficeps, assembly GCA_013400735.1. Classification (NCBI taxonomy): domain Eukaryota; kingdom Metazoa; phylum Chordata; class Aves; order Passeriformes; family Timaliidae; genus Pomatostomus; species Pomatostomus ruficeps. The sequence goes on from VYZT01010626.1 coordinate 23,126, forward strand.
CACAATTACACCTGCACAGTCACTTTTCTTCTTCTTCTTAACTATATTATCGCGTAGGTGTTACCACAATTTCTAATCGGCCCAGCCTTGGCCAGTGGCACGTCCATCCTGGAGCTGTCTGGCATTGGCTCTGCTGGACAGGGAGGAAGCTTCTGACAGCTTCTCATAGGTGCCACCCCTGTAGCACCTCTGCTACCAAAACCTGGCCATGCAAACCCAATACACTTACTTGGTGAAAAGTATGTTACTTTGTGAGTTGATCTCTTCAGTTCTAGATTCTTGTTACCAAGTACTTTCTCACATAGACCATTCCTGTCCCTTTTTCTGTCTCTAGGTTTGTGTATCTTTTCCTTGAGTCTATGTAGGAAAAGATTTTTCTTTCATGATAGATTCTTATTTCCAAATCAGCTGAAATGGATTTTGGAGCTATTAAGCTATTACAGTAAGGAGATCTACTATGACAACTATACAGAACTGTTTATTTCCACTGTGGAAAAAAAGTTCGATATAAGCAGAGCCCTTGTGAGTTGTTAGTTTGAGCAGTGTGACTAAAATATTGTGGCAAGAACATGAAGCCATAGGGTACAGGTTTATTGCAACATTTGATCTTGTGCCTTAGCCATACTAGTATTCTTTCCAAAGGCCTTTTTAAAAGCAGAGCTTGGGCTTCTAGTTAGCTGGACAAGCAAGCTGAACAACAGTTTCAAAACTACCTGAATTTCCTCAGGGCTACCAGTTCTTTTTTATTCCAAATTATTTTTGCAATAGTAAGGTGCTATTGATCTCAATTTTTCTGCTTACTTAAAAGAAATATCACTTGAATGGGAATTGTAAGCATTGCATTCAGTGCCTGCAACTTGGGGCAACGCTAACTTGGGCATTTGCTTGAGGCTCTGTTTGAGAGATTATTTCTTTTCCCCTCTCAAACATAATTTAACTTTTTCCCATAAATACTAGTCTTTTGCTAATTAATTTTATTAATTTATTCATGCTGCAACTTACTATTGCATTACCATAATAAAAACATCATAAGAGAGATTGAGAGAGATTCCTCTTCACTGACAGAAAACTGGGTAAAGAGGAGGAGGGAATAGGTATTCTTAAATTTCTTTTCCTTTTCTGTAAGAGTATTTAAGAGTATTTAAGGATCTCCTAATGTGGGCCAATTTCAAAATTTTTAGAAAAATGTATAAAAGATTACTTTGTTCTCTTTTGAAATCAACAAATATTTAGGTGTTTGCTTTTGTAGGTTTCGCATCATATGTAATTATGAGAAAACATGTAATTTCCCATCTAGAATTTTATTTTATTGTGGTGAAAAATTATTTGATTCATTATTTTAATCCTATAGAATGAGATGGAACTAAAATTACCACCCTAGAGAAAATCATGTATGCCTTCAGAACATGAAAAAATAAAAAATATGTAGAGAAATGTTTTATGAATATTGTCAAAGCATTTCAATTCCTTTGAGTAGTTTAGATATTAGATTAATTTTTGCTGGATTATTATGGTAATAATAAACCTAGGCTAGACAATATATACTGTAAAACTTGATGTAAGACAAAGCATTTGTAAGTCTAATAGACAGAATTATGTCATTATCAGTATATCTTAAAATTAGTTCATGAAGGCTGTGTAGTTGTTTAAAGGGCCTGAAATATTAATGGAAAATTATATATATTGTGAAACTTGTTTAGGTTTAAACTTTATCTTAGCCAATGTTATGTTTACTGCTTTTCAACCACACCTTAGGTACAATATTTTTTGAAGTCAAACAACAATTGTCTAACCATTCTATAACCAAAATATTTTAAATAAGAAAATTTACATAAATAGTCCTGAAAAATTGCTATGATAAATCATGTTCTTTTTTTTAAGGATGAAGTATTAAATCTGAATGACAACTAATTTCACATGTGTATGTCTGTTTTCTGTTGATTAGTAATTCAGGGGTGTTTCTCTGATTAAGAGAATTTTTAATGCTAAATTTTTAGCATTATCAACTACTCATTTATGACATTTATTTATGAGTAACTTGTGTATTATTTATAGCTTGACTATTGAAAGCTAGATCATAACTTTTTCATTACTTGTCTCCTGCCAGTAATTCAATATTATCTTCTTAAAAATAATCTCCTTAGTTTTAAATTTTCAGGAATTTTCCCCTTAGTTACATCTTGCAAATAGTTAGATGGAGGCCAGTAAAATTGTGGTACTCACATGTGTGTGTTTGTAATTTCTAAATTCGTGGCCAGTCCTGCAGATAACCTCACTTAGATGACTGCTTGGGGGTCAGTCCGCTGTGTTTACTATGGTTATCTAAAAGAAGAGGTTGCATTAGCAACAAATTTCTCATGCTTGAAACAATTTTTTTTCCCTTTAAATATTCTGTCAGAAAAACAGACCAAGGGTGGCAGCTTCTTGGCATGGCTTTGAACACTGGATCATAAAGAGAAACTACTCGATCAATCTGATTTTTCATTTTTGCATGTAAACTTGCTTCCAATATCTTGTTACAAAATAGAGAACAGTGGCTATTATTACCCCAAAATTGAAAGAGGCAGTTTCAGTAGATATTTTATTTAATGCATTTGGAAAGGAAAAAAGGTAGTTCTAAAGAATGGTGAGAAACTGGTATGGCTTTAAACTCAGTTGACTAATCTGAGAAATTATGGGTATTTAATATGGACTAGTGCATTTTCTGAACTTCTGCTTTTATCTCTCTCTCAAAAGTGAAGTGTAATTATACAATTCCATTTTATGTTTGACACAACAAAATGTTTATTTTCCAAAAGGCAGTAGGGACATTCAGGAGGACTATTAGTAGTATCCTGTCCTTAGGCCAGATTGGTCAGTGGAAGTTTGTTCCAATGATGGTAATGCCAGTGATTTGTACTTAATTAGCTGAGTATATAATACATTAATTTGATCTTGAGAGTTTTATGAGGGTTTCAATATATCAATAACAATGTCTAAAATACTTGCAAGGCTTGTGCTGAGATTCTAATTTCAGTGCTGTTTTAAAATCAGACAAAAGCATCCCATATGAGTTTTGTGCCTTTACACTTCACCCGAAGTTTCCAAATGACGTACAGAGATCTGTAGTACTTAGCAGTTACAACTATGGCACAGTGCATGTTAACTATCTGTATTTTGACCTTTCAATGATTGTGCTCTGTACATAGACTCCTAATACCGCAGATTTGGACTCCTCATAGCTAGCTATTAAAGCAATCACCAGACCATTGCAAAAGCATAAAGGAAGTGAAGGTCAAATCACTGGCAGTGAATTCTAGCTTGCTGCAGTAATCAAAAAGGTAATTCTGGCTGCAAGAGGTGCCACTTGCTGTGTGCACGATGCACTGAAGAAAGCAAGGAGCTCATACAGTTGAAAAGATATAGTGATTTTTGAATCTGCTGTTACAACTTTGCTTTTGGCTATTTAAAGTTGAATTAAATAGTGTTTCTACAAAAAGGTCAGACTATTTTTCAGTCATTGGGTTCCATATATCAATTTAGCTTAAAGTATCTTTTGCACCCTCAACTCCTATTTCTTTATTGCAATTCTACATCTTTTTGTCAAAGGATTTATCTAGTTATGATTAGTGTTCATTTAGTTGTAACTGGAATTTTGGGTTGGTTTTGTTTATGAATGTTCAGGAGGAATGTTCACTATAAAAAACCATCCATAAAAAGTTTCTAGATGTGCTAGGTTTTGTATTTTGTTTCAGCATTGGGGCTTTGTACACGTGTGGGTGAATATTTCAACGGAAAAAAGTTGGGAGCTTGAAGTTGATGCTTTTTACAGGAAACAGCAAACTTTTTTTTCCTTGTTTAGTTCACTAGGAAGTTTCTATAACTCCAAATAAATCATCAATTTCTATTGTAAAAGCTAAAATTAAGCAGTCATTTTTTTGAGCTTAGGTCTGAGCCCTGCAATGAGCTTCTTGTGCTTTTGTAATGGTTAAGATAAAGGTCACATTTATGTATCCAGTAAGACAGAAGTGTTTAAAATCATCATCACAACAGACGTTTTTTTCCTGAGAAAGTTTAAGATGGAAAAGTAAGAATATTTTCTGTAAGTCCACTTTCAAATTTTTCCAGATTAGCTTTATTAACAGTTTTTTCTTTGGCAGCAAATGCTATATAGCATAAACAGATTTTGGTTTAATTTCTTAAAATCAGTTTTGTGCTTCACACTAAATTTGTGCTTCTTCTGTATTTGCTCTCCAGAAGGCAATGTTTCTGATGAAGAGCAGAGACTATGTGGAAGCTCTGCTCCTGAGATATGCAGATATATTTAGAAATATCATCAGATCTCAAAGACTGGTCAATGCAGACATCCTAACAGTTTCAGCTCAGAGCTCTTGTACACTTTGTTCCCCTCAGCCTGTGTTTAAGTAGGAACCCAGAGTGGATTCCTTCTCAGTGGAAAAGTCTTATACAACTGATCAAACCTTGAGCTGTGGTCTCTAGCTCTTGGTAGACACTGCCTGGCATGTCAGAATTTGCTGCTGTAAATATCCTCAAGTAGTCATTTAGCATGTGAGGTCACTGCATATTTGGGACTGGATCAGGTCGAAGCTTTAAATTTGGATATCAGAGTCCTTTTGTGTTTGAATTAGGACCTAGAAGTGTAGTACTTTTATAAGGACCTCAGAAGTGTATCTGCAGCAATGAAGGCTGACTGCACACTGGACAGCCTCAGTACAACTAGCAGGTTAAACTGAATGATTGTTCCCCTCTTCTTGGCACTTCAGGTGCTGCAACTGGAGCAGGGCCCAGTTCTAGCTCTTGCCCCACCCCCGCCCCAGTATAAGAAGCACAGACAAATCAGACCATGTCCAGAGGGTGGCTGCCAAGATGGGCAGGGTACTGAAGTATATGATGCACAAGGAGACACGGAAGAGACCTGAATTTGTTCAGCCTGAGGCTGAGGAAGCTAAGAGGAGAACAGAGCTAATTGCTGTCCTCAGATGCTTAATGGGTCATTACAGCCAGATGGAGCCAGACTGTTAATGGACATGCACAGTGTAAGGACAGGAGGGGACAGATAGATGTTGCAGCAAGGGAAATTTCAATTAGATGTGAGGTATAAACTCTTCATTGTGAGGGTAGTCAAACACTGGAACTGTTGCCCAAAGTGACTGTTAATTCTCCTTCCTGGTGGATTTTCAAAACTTGAGCAGGCAATACCTGGAGAAACGCAATGTTACTTCAAAGTTGGCAATGCTCTGCTTTGAGAGATAAACTCCAACAGCCTCAGAATGTCTCTTCCAATCCGTACTGCTCTGATTTTGTATACATTGCTGACTTCATATGAAGGACATCATTCAAATCTTGCCTAGATATGGATACATCCCTTTCAAATGGTTGCATATTTTTGTAGACCCTTTGTATTCCAAATTACCTCCTTAAATTTGTTTTTAAAGTCAAATCCCCACTCCATTTAGATACTTTCAAAATCTGATTCCTATATGGGAGGAAGAAAGGAGAAAGGAGTGAAAAAATCAATTTACCCTTCAGCATACCAGATTATCAGAGTACATGATCTACTCTGTATCTGTCCTGTCCTATCCTATATATTTTGCCATCTATCTATTTGATTCTTTGTTATATCATGCTCAGCTTGGATTTGTATCATTTTATTTGTTCTTATGAGGCTCTGGGATTATTGGTGAAATCTCTTAAAATGAGCAAAGTGAAAAAAGAGAAGAAAAAAAGAAGGTAGAGAAATGATGATATATAGCCTGGGTAGTTTTGCATTAGTATATTATTGACCCTGAGTTGAACTCCAGTGACACTTACATTGGCTTCAGAGGGCTTTTGGAGCAAGCAAGGTGCGGACTGTCTTCAGTTTTGTATTTCACAGCACTCGCATGGGTCATCACTCCTACAATTTTTGATCATCACCCTTACCCTCCTTGGAATTTTTCAAAAACATGCTACAATGTGATTAGGGGGTGGCAAGTTTCTTAACCTTGTCTGTGAGGAATATGACTCAGTTTAACATTCAATGGCACTAGAAAATGAGGAAAAATGAGAAGTAATACATATGGGTTTATTCTTTATAAACCTATCACCTCGTCTTTTTTGGACTTATTTGGGGTATTTAGTCTCTCCACTTGGATACTCTGCACTTGAAATATGTATCAGAAGTGTGCTAAAGCACATCCTTTTTATTACTGGGTTTATGACTGCTCCTCTGAAAAGAAGGCATTTGTGTCCAGATCACCAAGAGAAACATTACCTCCTTTTTTTTTCTTGAGTGGCTAATATTCTGCTTTTTATTGCTTCAGTTATTTTTGTTTTCCTGTGAAAAATATCTGATTGTCTTATCCCATTTTTTTTTTTTTCTGAAATCTCTTTTCTTGGCTTGGTTAATGCATGTGTAATGTGTAAACTCCATATGGAGAAGGATCTGATGTGCAAGTACTCTGAATAGGTTCTGGCATTGCTTTGAGCATGAACCTTATATTTTTATCTGGGGAAAATAACGATCTCTTAATGGTTGCTGTATGCGTTTGGTTGGATGTCAGTTCATTTGCTCAAAAATATACAAAGTTTGCTGCCAGCTTGGTTTCTCCAGCTTTAGGCTCACTCTATTTTAATAATACCTATTCAGTATTCTATTTTTATTTAAAGTTCTTTCAGTATCCTCACTTCTCAGGATTACTCATTTCCCTTGCTCTGTCTTTCCCAGTATAACCCAGCTACTAGTCTCTCATAGGCAGCTGGGTTTTTTCCTATTGTATTTTTCCTATTCTCCGAAACCTCAAGGCCCAGTCCTAGGCAGTAAAAGGACTTTAGTTATAAATACCACAGCTGAGAGGAAGTATTCAAGAAAACTGAAATTGCAAATGCAAGAGAATCTCATCTTGAGAATGGTCATACAATGATCAGCAGTGAGAGGCAGGCAGGAAAGTAGGCTCTTACACTCAGCAAGAAGTGCTTGTAGAAATAGTTTCAAAGGAATTAAATACATTTATTTGCTATATCCACCATAACTCTAAACAATTGTTGTGATTATATTTTTCAGCATGTTTTGCATGATGAAGCAACTCATTTTTCTGAATAAAAATAGAATGACAGAAAACCAAAACAAGTTTCAAGATGAACAGATATGTTTACGTGTGGATACACAGATGTAAATGTGTGGTTTTATTTTGATTGAAGTTATTTTTAGTTCCTCTATGACAGTTCATGAAAATGGGCCCATGAATCACAGAAAGACTGAGGAATTAAAATAGAGAAAAAACCCAAAACCTTAAGGAAATTAGTAGCAATTAGATATTACTATTTTTTTTCCCTGAGTGCATTAAATATTTTATTCTCCATCTGCGTATGGAGGGTTTTATTCCCTGTCATTGGAGGCTTCAGAGCACATTTTAGAAAAGAATCCGTAGGTAAAATGGGATTTGTAGAAGAAAAGGCTAGTTGACCTTTTTAGGTGTCTCTCAATAACTTACCTAAATGAGTGACTGAACACAGAGCAGGAGACCTCCAAAGGATTTGTTCTAGCATCAGTGTGGAACAAAGAGGATATTGTGAATGGATAATCTTGGTGGACATGATAAAATCTTGCAGTTTACCCTACAGGTCTGTCACATTGATGTTTCAGCAGATGATACTGTACATTGTGAGATATGAAGGGGAGGAAAATCTACAGATAAAGCAAAAGGCATAGGATAAAAAATACACATGAGGAGCGAATGGAAAACCTAGTTCATAATACTGTCAGCTTTTATTGATGCTATTATAGCCATATTTAGATACAAATATTGTATTAAACTCCTTAAAATTATTAGTTTCACAGCTGAGCCTTAAATTATGCTTTGCTTTTCAGCTGCACTAAGTCTCAATATAATGCATGACTACTCTATGTCTCTTTGAGTGTCACAGAGTTCTGTTTCATTAATATCAGTAAAATGATGTAGAGAGACTGATGACATAGTGTGCAGATGAAAATTATGAAACAGTTGTGTTTCTTGCCATTAGAAACAAATCTAAAGAAGTATCTACCAAATTCTTCTTGGAAATTGATCTATTTTTTCTTGGTTTTTTTGTTTGTTTGATTGTTTGGTTTTTTGTTATTATTATTATTATTTTGCATAAATGAAGCAGGGGGAAAGGCAAACGGAGTATTATTTTCTGTGAAGACAACCATATTTCCATATTTCTCTGCCAAACAAAAAATAATTTCCAGTTTTCCTCTGATGCATTGAACTCTGGATTCAAATAGGCAGTGACAGTCAGTAATTGTACAGTGCTATCTGCTTTTTTTGGTCAATCGGTAAATAGATTTAGTGGGGGGGAAAGGGAAAAGCAAATAGAGAAATGTAAGCAATATAAGCAATAGAGAACATATGTGTTTCTCATTGAAATTGAAAAGAATAAGGCAGCAGGGAAGAACTGTGAAGGGTATCTGGAAGTATCAGATGAAAAGAGAGAAAATCCTGTTATAAAAATGAAGGGGAGATACAAAATTGGATATGTGGTATATTATTCAAAGGGTATTCAGAAGTGCTGACCTCATGCATTTTCTGTGTGCAATGCTGAGGTGAAAAGTTGTCCCCAGCACTGCTTCTCACCTTTGCATATTATTTCTCACCATATTGTCACTTCCATAAAACCTGGTCAAAACTCATCTAGACTGGACTCCGTAATCTGGATAAACCCCTGTTGTGTGCATAGTGTACAGTGTTAAATACCATCCAGTATTTTCTTTAATTAAAAATATTACTGATATGTGGTGTCTTAATCCTATTACATTATATAGCTTGCATGGATATTTTGAATTGTAATTTTTTAATGGCTATTTTGTATATTTTACCTGGCTCTTATATTGCTTTCCTTCCTGTACCTCTTTATAGTAGATTTGATTGTACTTGTGCCAGCCGTACAAGAAAAGTATATACAAAGAATACAAAGGTTAACATGTTTAGCAGAACAATTTATTTTCACTCTAATTTAAAATTGAATGTTGAACTCAGCTTTTTTTTGAGAAATAATGTTGGCATTTATATGTCTGGGTTTATTATTTTTAGTTGTTCTTATCATTTAAGTTAGACAAGAAAAACTATAAAAATGAAATACGTTTCACAATATTTGGAGGGAAAAAGATACTGTGTCTTCATGATAAATTTGTTTCTTCAAAAGATCTTTCTTATGACCTATTTTGTCAGCAAGTTCTTGTATCTGGGAAGATTATTTCTGTTGGCTAGACAATTTCAAAATGACAGAGTGAGATTAATAATATAAATACAGGTTTTCCTTGTTCTATTGATTTATTGGGTTCTAAATCTTTGAATACTCACCTATATAAGTAATTTTACTATTGAAAGCTATGACAAAAAGTTACTCAGATGTATGAGTGTTTGCAAGAAGGAGCATCTTTGTTAAGTGCAATTGATTAGCAACATACTACAAAGAAAGAATACCTCCTGTGAAAGTATCACTATAATACTTTGGATGGATCAGATATGTACAGGCATAATCCATTACTAGGAATTGTGCAAGGGAGAGGCTTAAGAAATATCTTTGTTTGAAATATGGTCATGTCCCTGCTTCTATTCCATCCACTTTGACATTTTATCCAGCATGGCTGTAGAAAAGTTTCATATCTGAGGCTGTAATTTCACATACAATAGCACTGCTATAATAGGTGGGAGACTTGGATCAGGGGACTCATTAAGACTTGATATACTAGTTTATTTTTTTCTGAATGAACATGAATACCAAGCTGCATATGAGTGAATAGACAGTATTCTCACTGCAAATAGGTAAAGTGAGTGCTGGGCTATGTCAGGATGAGTGTGGCTAGCAAATTGAGGAGGTTATTACTTCCCTCTGGTGCTGGTGAGGCTGAAGGCACACAGAATACTGTGTTCAGTGGTTGGGATTCCCTACTTCCACAAGCATAGGGAGAAAATGGAGGCAGTCTAGCAGGGGGCCCTCTGGTCAGGGTAGTTGAAATAGCTGGGCTTATTTAGTCTGTTGGGGTGAAGATCCACAGTGGGCTGCATGAAGGACAGTTACAGACGAGGTGGAGCAAAAGCCACTTTGGCAATGCTGAGTGACGTAACAAGGAAGAATAGCCACAAACTGCAGACCAAGAGATTCAAATACGGCTTAGTGAGGCTGATGCAGCACAGGAGCAGGCTGCTCATTGAGGTTGTGGAATCTTCATCCTTGTTGACTTTCTGGACTTGACTATTAAGTCCCAGCAGAGTTGAACTTGTGTTGGCAAAAGCCCTTCTCTGCTCTCAGTGGGAGGCTGAACTAGTTCATCACCAGAGGTCACCTATAATAAACATTTCTCTTTTGCAGGGAATGTTATTATGAAGTCTAAGACCTTTTACAACATTAAAAAAAAGGGAATGGGTGATTTAAAAAAAGGTGACTTCTTGATTTTGATTTCATGCTACATAAGTTTCTAAGGCAGATTAGGTGGCTATTTCTTTCCACTCATTGGCAATTTTTTGACACTAGTTTAGATTTTGAACACTAATGCGGATACACTCAACTTTGGGTGAGATGGATCTAAGCCTAAACAACGTAATTTCATCTGGTGGAGTGGTAACTTTTTATATGTCCTTCATATTTGTCATCTGCCCCCAGAACTGAAATTAAACTTAGAAAAAATTTAAATTAATACAGGTATTTAATATTGAGCCATCTTCCAGAAAGATCTTTTCTACCAAGATACAGCAACTTCAATACAGAAAAAGGAAGTTAAAATGTAAGCGTCAAGTCATAACTTTTTAACAGAATTTTAAGATTTCTGTATTTCCATATAATGTAAATCTACAAATAATTGAGTGCCATGTGTATGTTTTATGTGTTGTGGTTTTGGAAACTGAGGACATGCAACCTCTCAACAATAGCCATAGAATGTACAGATCTAAACAGACTATATAGAGAAATAATTATTTCTGTCTCTCATACACAGGCTCTGTGGAAAACAGGGCTCTGCACAACCTTGTCATGTTGTTTACATGGCTGCTAGAAGTGGCTGTGTTTTTATTTGTCACTCAATCTGTATGTGTCAAGCACAACGACAGGGGTATCTTGTCTCCCCACCCCAGTGGCAAATTACAGCAGAGAAATTCATAAACAGAAGCTTACTGGTGAATTATCCACATCCCCAAAGTCTGCTTCTTACCAGTATAGAGACGTGCTGCTGTCAGTTTGAAATTATTCCCAGCCTCTGGAAGTCATAAAAACACCCCCCCCCCCC
>VYZT01010628.1:666-49044 GCA_013400735.1 Pomatostomus ruficeps
GCTGGCCGGGCCCGCCGCCCCTTCCGCTTCCCACGCGCGTCCCGGGCCTCCGTGGGAGCGGCGGGGCCGCCCCGCTCGGCTCCGGGCTGGGCTGGGCTGTGGGGGCCGCTCCATCCTCGTCCTCCTCCCCCGCATGCCGCCTGCGCCGCGGGGAGCCGGGCCCGGGCGGGGGTGGGCGCTGCCCCGGTGCCAGCCCCGCTGTGCCCGTTCCCCGGGGGCCGTGCCGGGTCAGGCCGGTGTCCGGCCCGGTGCTTCGGGCCCTTAACGAGTCCCTGGGTGCCGCGGGGAAGGAATCGGTGCTTCGCTAAATGCCGGCGGCCACGGGCCCTTTCTTTGGAGAGGCGTTCGGATTCTTCCTCTCCTGGAGAAGAAAAGGGAATTGTCTGGGCGAGGCACGGAGCTGAAGGCTGACATTTCGCAGCGCAGCAAGCTGGCACCTCCCGGCCAGAGCTGGCTCTGAAAACTCTCTTTTTTTAGCCTGGGAGAACAGGTCCTGGCTGAAGGCACCTGGTGTGGCAGCCCAGCCTCGAGCCGCCTGCCCTGTGCAGGAGTTAAGGTTCAATCCCTCGGGATTTAACCACAGGTGCAGCTCAGCGTTGGTGTGCCTTGCAGGAGGGTGGGGATGTTACGGTTGGTTGTGAGCAGTGAGTAAATGTAGCTCTTAATTTCCACTCCAGTCTTGATTGAGAGGCTAAAAAAGAAGGATTGTTTGCAGGATGCTGTTAGTAGGACTAATATTACTTACTCTGCAAAGACCTTGACCCCAGGGTGTGCAGGAAATGTCTTTGAGAAGGAACTGGAATTAGGACCTCTGAATCCTAGGCTGTAGCTTGTCACTTGAGGGAGGAAAAGAAGAAAAGGGAGGGGGAAAAAAAACCCACAGCATGTGGCATTGAATCCTAAAATAAATTCCAATCATGTGGGATGATAACAAGCCAGATTGCCAAGTCGTGTAAGTTGGCAGACTTGTCTCCAGTGGGTCCAAATTACTTTGCTGGTAATTGCTCTTCCAACAGGCATTTGGTGCTGCAAGGTTACATGTTCTTGAAAGGGTGGAGAAAAGTGTGACCATTGATCAAATTCAGTCTGTTTGGCTTTCAGATAGAGAATTGATGTGCATCTGTACCCAGATATTCGGAGGAGGGTTATTTGCCGAATTTGCCTGTTGTTGGCAGGCACGGAAAACTCATCTTTAAGGTGCAAATGCTGAACTGCCACATGCTATTTTTGCCTCTAGCTTTATACTTAAGTCCCACTTCTGTCATGGCAGTGTAAGTTTGGGGTGCAGCTGAGGGCCTCGGGATCTGTAGTGTGGCCCTGGAAATGCCGGAGTGCAACTGCTCTGCACTGTGCCAGCCTGGAAAGGACAAGGAGACCCTGGGCAGCAAAGACGATAATGGAAGAACTTGGTTTCTGTGAAATGTGGGTTGTCTGTAGAATCAAATGGGATTTGGCAAAGCATGGCGTGCTGGTAGCCCAACAGGTCCCCGTGTGGAAATGTAGCTGGTGTCCCAGCACACATCAGCTTGTTTTGCTCACAGCTCTGTGTGTCAGTCGTTGGATAGTTGGGTGCTTAATCTGTGTGTGCAGTTTGGATTTGTGGATACTTCTGACTGGTCAGCTCAAGGTTATTCTGCTGCTCCAGCCTGATGCATGGGAGACTTGCTGCTCTTTGAGTGCGTTCCTAGCTGTGCATGCTGCCAGAGCAAGAGAACTTCAAAAGCTTTTAATGGATAACTAATGACTGCCAGGCATTTACAAATAGCTGTGTGTCAGTTCTTGTCTCATGTATGGATTTTCTTGTTTGAGCCCAGACTGGCATCGTTTGGAGTGAACTGGTCACTGGACTCTGTGAAAGTCACTCTGTGACACTTCAATTTTTCTCATAACCCACTTCACGCACACCTGCAGAGGGAAGCCTGCAGAGCCACGGTGCAACAGGGCTTGGTTGTGCCTCTTCAGCTGATGCTTTTCTCTGTGCAACCTGCACAACAGCCTCAAATATTTTTTAATGGATTGAGGAGGCATAATTGGATTCAGAGAAGTGCAAGTTACAGGGACATATGTGAGTTGGAAGGATTAAAGCTGTGCAGGCGGGTGGCCTTGTTCAAGAAAAATCCACTTTAATTTCTGCAGTGAAAAGTTGTCAGTGTGTTTCCTACTAGAGCAGATTTAAAAGGGAGGGGAGCCATGCTAAGTATGATTGCTGTTTGCTGTGAAAGGCGATTAGAGTTCAGGCTGTCAGATAAACTTCTGTGAGGGCTGGAGTTGGGAATGGTGAATTTGGGTCTCTCCAGAAAAGCTCATAGAAAAATGAGTTTCCTTTCTCCCCTGGTCTCCCACCTGTGGGAGTGGGGTACAGAATGACACCAGGGTTTGACATAAGCTGCCTCTAAACAGGCAAAAGTTAAACTATTTGCAGATAGGCCAGTTTAGGAGATGAGAAAATATTTAGAAATTCTGTCCACTTCAATTTGTCTTGCAGAATTAATTAATTGCTGGCCCTTTGATGCAGATGGGTGCATTAAGTACCAACCTTCTGTCCCCTGGAGAAGCAAGAGGAACAGCAGCCCCGTGGCTGAAGTCCTGAGCTAGGCCCCTCAGCCCTGAGCTTCACTTCTGCTTAGCCAGGGTCTGGCTGATGAATGCAAAAGGCACCATTGCAAAAGCATTTGTGATTTTCACTGAAAAGAGTGAGGTAAGTGCTCAGATCCATCTGCCCACGAGTCTGGTCTCTAATTAAGTGGGCAACATTAAGGTAGGGCAGTCCCAGTGTGTCCATAGCTCAGTGTGGGCTGCTAGGCTCCTGTCACAGAAAGTGACAAGCATTGCTGGGGGAGTTAATGGTCCCCCAGGACTGGAGACTGTTCGATTTCCATAGAGGACAGGGCTGTGGTTTATGCACTGCCAGGCCTCTTCCCAAATTTCTGTGCATGTAGGAAGACAGCTGGGTTCTGATTCTCTCCTCGTTCCCTCGTTGATGCTAAGCTTAGTCTTGCAGTGTGAATTGCCAGTAAAGGCAGAGGGGCATGTGCACCTACTGGGACACGGGCAGGATGCTCGATGCCCACACAGGTGCTGTGGCATCACCTGAGCAGACAGTGCATGCAGGAACTGGGTTATTCTCTCTGCTCTGCAGGATCTCGGGGGGTGAAGTTTGTCAGCTCCTCCGGGAACACTAAAAACATGAAACCGGCCTCTAAGGGAACTCACGCAAGCCAGGCTGTAGCTTAGTGCATCAGACAGCAGTGCTCCAAAAGGAACGGTGAATGTGCAAAGGTTTTAAACCTTAGCACTAGTATTTACATCAAGCATGTGTTGACAATCAATCTTGTGTATCCTATTTCGTGCTCTTCATTAAGACATCTAGGTTTCACTGCAGTGATCTTTTCTGAACCTAGTTCCAAGAGATCAAAGCTTAAGCTTCTATTTTGTCTCTCTAGTTTGAAGTTTGACCAAGAAACTTGAGCGGTGAATGTTTCAAAGGTAAATTCTTAGCTGTGGTGAAGGTCTGTCAGAGCTAGAATTAAACTGGAGATCAGAAGTTGCTTGTGCCTTTCTACTAATGCACTGTCATAGTGCATGGTGATGTTTGATGAAAGCTGAAAGCTATTTAAGAGTTGATAAAAGGGAATTTTTGTTGCAAGTTGTTTTCATAAGATTAGTCGAACTTCCAAGTGTTATTTGTCTTGGTTTGTTTCTATTCTGGGAGCAGTTGAGATCCACCTGAACAGAGCCCAGCCAGGCATTTGCTGTGTGCAGGAGTGATCTCCAGGCCTAAATTTCCTACCCAGAGTGGGCATATCTACAGCTGCATTGAATTGGAAGTTAAAACTGGGAAGTTAGAGCATGGGTGCTGCATCCCTCTTTGGCCTTACACATAAGCCAGCTACTTGTGTCTGAAGCCAGAGAGTGTCCCAAAGGCTGCTGTGGAATTGTCCCCGAGGGTGTGCCCGGACTCTCCTGAAGGCCCTTCTTAGGAGCTGTGTGACAGCTTGGCTGTCAGTCTGGTCACTGCTGCTCCTTGGAGAACAGCGCGTGCAGGACAGGTCATGGCGAATGTGCTGTGGCAGGGCTCTCCGGTCACTGGAGCAGCTGTTTTGTTGGGAACCCTCCTTTCCCTTGTTTGAACCCTGAGTTTTTTCAGTCCATCAGCGTGCCACAAACACAGGGTCCTGAGTTACACCACCTCTGTGCAGGAACTCTTCCAGGCTTTGGTGCGCTCTGTTGAACAGCTGCCAGTGCTGCCAGTCTGAGCGGCTGCTCCAGCAGCAGGCCCAGGCTGGGAATTCTGGCCTCTCAGCACTGCTGCTCTGAGCACAGGAGGCTCCCTGGCAGTGCAGGACTGCTGTAATGCCCAGCCTTGTACAGCCTGGGCTGGAACTTTCTGGGGGAGAAGGTGGCTTTGGGGAGATGGGTACTGGTGGAATGAAGCTGGAGAACTTCTCCCAGTGCCTGAACTGGTGTTTAATCTGATCGCTTGGCAGTACAAGGGTGTTGGACAGGGCTTGCACCTCCTGAGCTCCTGGTTCTGGACAAAGCAGGTACTTTATTTCCAGAATATTGGGTTTCAGTGATGCATAGGTTTGCAATGTGCCGAGAGCCAGACCTTGAGTGGGGAATCCTGGATGCTGGGAAGCAGAGCCCTGCTCACCAGCAGCCTGTTGCCTTGGCCACGGTGCTGCTTCTGTTGGCCTTCGTGCTTGGCACAGGTTCAGTGTCAGCGTCGCTGTCACTCTGCAATCTCCTCGCCGTTGCACTGCCAGTGGTGTGGTGCCACACATTAAGTTTTATCGCTGCTCCCTTGAGGACCTTGCTGGAGATGAGTGCTGCAGAGTGCCTGGGTGCTGAGGGGAGGCTGCTGGAGCAGCCGTCTGAGCCCTGCTCCCTCCCAGGAGTTGTTCTTGCATGAGTCAAACTCTGAACCAGGCTGACTGTGGGAATCGGGGCTGTGGGGAAGGCAGACAAAAGGCCTGGATGGAGCTGTGGCTGCTGTTGCTGCTGCTCCCAGTCATCTGTCACAGCCGTGTGAGGGTTTGGTGAACACACGGGCCTGGCAGTTGCATGTCCCATCACACCAAGTGGGGCCCTGCGTGGGCCCTGGCCAGGAGGAATCCCTGCGTTTTGGGTGTTCATCTGTGTATTGCTTTAATTCCTGTTTGTAGTGCATCAGGACTGATGAAATGTGCGGGGTTAAGAGATAAAAGGGAGACAGAACGTCTTGAACAGCATCCTCAAGGCAGCAGGGTAGGGACCAAAGACGAGCCGCTGCTCCCAGGCAACCAGCAACAGATGGGAGGACATTATCTTTAAGCTGTTCAGGTTGGACATAGGAGGAATTTCTCCATGGAAAGGGTGGTCGGGCATTGGTAGGGCTACCCAGGGAGATGGTGGAGTCCCCATCCCTGGAGGTGTCCAAGGAAGGACTGGACATGGCATTGAGTGCTGTGGGCTGGTGATAAGGTGGGGATGGGTCACAGGTTGGACGCACCGGTCTCAGAGGTGTTTTCCAAACGAAGTGACTCTGACAGCAGGAGCCGGCTGGGCCCCGGGAGCCGTGGGCCGGAGCTGGGGGATGCCCAGTGCTTGCGAGAGTGGATTTCCCACGGGTGCACAAACGGGACAGGGACTGTGCCGCCCCGGGGGTCGCAGCGGGAGCCGGCGGGGTGGCCCCGGGCGCTGCGGGGAGGGGGGTCCCGGTGTGGGGGCGGCTCCGGCCCGGCCCGGGCGCTCCCTGCCCGGCGCCGGGCGNCCGAGGGCCCGGGGCGCCGCATGGCCCCCGGGGCAGAGCGGGTGCAGGGCCGGGCCCGGCCCGTGCCTGGCTGGGCTGTGCTGGAAGCGCTCCGGCTCCCGCTCCGGGAGCGCCCTGGGCTCTGTCAGTGTGCCGGGACACACCCCCAGCCTGTCACCCCGGCTGTCCAGGGAAGGGAATGGAGCTCCAGGAGCAGCTGGGGGAAGGGGCTCGGCCTGGAGCAAAGGAGGCTCAGGGGGCACCTTCTGGCTCTGCACAACTCCCTGACGAGGGGGAAGCAGGGGTGGGGGGATGTCAGGCTCTGCTCCCAGCGCAGACAGGAGGAGAGGGGGCACAGTCTTCAATGGCACCAGGGGAAGTTTAAGTTGGACATTAGGAGGAATTTCTTAATAGAAAGGGTGGTCAGGCACTGGAATGGGCTGCCCAGGGCAGTGATGAAGTCACCGTCCCTGGAGGTGTTAAAGGAAAGACTGGATGTGGCACTCAGCTGTGGTTTAGTTGACAAGGTGGTGTTTGATCACAGGCTGGACTCAGTCTCAGAGGTCTTTTCCAGCCTGATTGATTCTGTGATAACAGTGTGCTGTCCAAAGTGGATGGAAGCACTGCCTGTCCTTTCCCCCATCCAGGCTGTGCTCAGTCCCAGATATAGCAGTGCCCAGCTGGCACCATCCTGCAGTGCCCAGCACACAGAGGTTGGATCCCCTGAGCTCACTGTGGCACCACAAAGTAGAGCCCAGGCTAACGAGGCCACCCTGAATGGAACAGAACCAGGCCAGCCATCGCTGCTGGTGGCAGCAGTAACTTTGAAGCACTGTCTGCTTTCTCCTGGCAGTGCTATTTGTGCGCTTACCTTTGATTTATATTTTTTTTCAACGGCTCTGAATATCTTGGGTGTTGGGGGAGGCAGCTCTAAAAATAACTTCAGAGGCTTGTTATTTCCAAAGCCGTTATTTCTGCCTCTGCCTGTTTCTTCCCCTTCTGTAGCTAATGGCTTTTTCTACTGCTGCAAGGCCCGGTTCACACAGCAAATCACATTTTCTGCTCTGTGCTAGTTCTTGCTCTGTTAGCAGACATGCTCTGCATGTGGGTGATGGTGTGTGTACGGGCAGCAGGTGCATGTGGTTGCAGTTCTGGGTGAATGAGCTGGTAAAGCAGGAACACAGAGTCCAGAATGTACTAAAAAGTGAACACAAGCCTTTTGAAGGGTCAATCTCCACCATTTGGAAGTTGGAGCCACTCGGGTGCAGCTCTACAGAAGCTGTGTGCCAAAAGGTGTTTGCTTTTTGAACCAGCTGTGCTCAGAGGTGACGGTGGCTTGAGGAAGTTCCGTTGTCCCATTTTTCAGGTGTGTGCCAGAGGATAGCTCATTTTTAATGGTGAATCTCAGCAAGAACCCCGGTCACTGTTAATGCCTTACCTCAAGTTCTGCTGCGTGTGAAATAACCTCACCTGACAGATGTAGGGCCTGGTACAAAGGTTGTGCACAAAGACTCTCACTTGAATGGATTATGACTGAAAAATGCTTCTGCTGCAGTTGTTGATGGTACCTGTTAAATCTAATTTATCCTAATTCTTATAGTGTGATGCTTTTCAGCGTGGTGGGGTTTTTTTCCTAAAGTGAGTCAGTTTTAGGTAGCTGTGCCTTTTATCATAGAGCAGCTGCCAAGCAGATTGCTGCCCTGCCTCCACATGCTATGAGTGTGCCATCACTAGGGACCTGTGTGCTCTGCCTGCCCTGCCAGCAGTGAATGCCTCACTTTCCCATGGAACTGCTAGAGAGGAGCATGACAGGGCTGATCCCAGGAGCTGTGGGAAGCAGCATTACCCGTGGAGGTTTAACCTCCAGTCTGTGCAGAGTTGCTGTGCTCCTGTGTCTCTGTTGGGTGCTGCTCTCCTTGCTCCACGTGCCCTGGCTTTGTGCTGTGCCTCACACCTTCAAACTTCCTTGCTTGGGAAGTTTATGCTCAGCTTGTTCTTGGCCTGCTGCGGCTTTTAGGCTTGATTGAGAAAAATATGGTGAGTGTGTGTCGTGTCTCTGGTGTTCAATGGGCTGAATGTACGGCCGAATGGGAGGTGCCTGAGTGTGGAACGCTCCAAGCAGCTGCTCTCCCTGGGGAATTCCTGGAGCTGTGTGTTGCTTCTGGCCACTCTGGAGCAGCAGAGCAGCTGCCTCATCTCTGGGACTGCAGCAAGCACTTCCTGATCAATGTGCACCAGAGGATGGGGAGTGCAGATCAGCTGGAGTCAGATTTGGCATGGTCACAGTGTAACTGGCACTAGCGGAGACTGCTCCTGTGTGTCTCTCATTTGGAGGTTGAAAACAAAACAACATAGATATTTAGAGGGTCCAGATCTTGTTCCTATCATCCATTCCAAACCTTGAGTGTGCTTCATCCCTGAAGGTGGAGCCGCAGCTGATGTGAGTCACTGAGGTTTGGCAGCCTGGGGTTGGTTTCTTTTGTTTGTGCCCCCACACGTGTGTGTGTGTGTGCTAGTTGTGGCAGGCTGAAAGGCACCTCGGCTTGGGGGCTCCGCTTGAGCTGAAGGGCTGAACAGCCTCCTAAACATGTGAGCAGGCTCCAGTGCAGAGGAGAACTTGACATGAGGGGAGATGAAAAGTGATCTCTCAGATCCAGGATGTGCTCAGCGTCTGTGGAGCCAGGAATGCAGCTAGTGATACCATGGGTTTTCTAGTTTAGATGGGGTTTTATATATAGATAGATATATATATGAGGTTTACCTAGCAAGCTAAAAGCAAGGGTTTTATTGTTCCAAGAATGTCTTTTTTATAACAGCTTCTCTTATTTCTGCTAATTACTATGGTTCCAGCCACAAAAGAGTGAGCCTGTTCTAATTGGCCTCCTCCTGTTTCAATTCAGTTGTGTTGCTTTGTCACCATGGAGACAGTCATGATGTCATGAGATGTGGCATCACTGAAAAGTGGCTGGGAGGCAGTTGCTCATGTTCCCCCTCACCCCATCCACCCCAGCAATCAATAGCTAAAGCAGAACAGTTCAATAGACATCAGGGAAGATATGGAGCTTGGAAATGAGCCTGAATTACAGCTGTGATTTTAAGGCTGTTACTGGAGTGGTGGTGGTAGAAAAGGTCTCACATACCCTCTTTCTCAAAACTGTCTCCATCTCCTCATGTGCTGTTTATGTTTAGCTCACTTAAATAAATGCCAGGATGCCCCAAATGTCCAGCAGTTGCTGTGCTGCTGCACTTGGGCCCTGTTGGCAAATACTTGTGGTGCTTAAAAACTCAGGCACCTGCTGGGTCACAGCGCTGGGCTTGGTGCTGCTGGGCTGGGGGACAGGTACACTGAGCTTTGGCAGCTCTGACATCAGTCAGAAAAGCTGGTGTTTCACAAGGGCATGACTTGAAAGAGCTTTTTGTGGTCTCCTGCCTTTCCAGCACTTCTGAGACGCTTGTTTTCACTGTGGAAAGCACCCAGTGGGGTGAGCTGGGTGATGAGACCAGCAGAGCCAACATGGTCTGTGTGAGCTCAGCAGAGGTGGGGATGTAGCACAGAATTGGGCTTATTTCATGGCTTAATTCTACTCTTTTGCCAAAATGATGGGAACTTCATTCTTATTTCCTGAAATACCGTGATTTGTCACCAAAACACTGTGAGGATGTATTCTGCTCTGTACAGTCTTTGCTGTGCATTTGTCTTCAGCTTTATCTTTTTAAAATTTTTTTGTAAGGAGTCTAGTTGAGAGCATGGCACAGTCCTCTGTACTTGGTCCTCTGCCCTGAGCTTTAATAGCCTACTCAAATATTAACGAACTTCCTCGTGATTAATGGGAGGCAGGGTGGTGTCAGTGCCTGGCCTGACAAGCAGGGAGCTGATGCTTTCCAGCTACTTCTTATTTTTGATAGGGGGCTTTGTCATACCCACCACAGAAGCTTGTTACCTGTAACTGTTCTGTTTGTAATGTTTGGTATTAGGGGATGGTGTCTCTGGGTGAGATTGGGGTGCCCTCCTAGTGCTGGGTGCTGGTCCCACTGCTCAACAAGGGACCCTGGGCATGGCACCTGCAGAGTTTGGCTGGGGCTGCTCCGAGTTGTCATCTCTCAGGATTGACACTTCCTTGGCAAGTACATCAGCTCCCTTGAGCTTTGCTTGCTTTAAGCAACCTTGTATTCAGGCAAAAAGGACAAAACTTCATGTAATGTGGAAGCTGAAACAAGTTGACTTTTTCAGTGTGAGAGAAATTTTTGGCTGTTTTCCTGAAAAGATCAAAACTGTTTCCCAGCAGTTCTGCTGACAGACTCTTTTTTTTTTTTTTTCCTAATTTTTCTTCTGCATTGCTGGGCCTTCAGGATGAAAGGCTACAACAGCTCATAGCATGAAGAAAAAGGTTTTTTCACCTTGCCTGTTCCCATGAAACATTTAATATATGTCCTGTTTAGGGGAAAAATGTGACTGAAAGGCTAGTTGCATTCAAATCATGTTAGTTTGTAGTGCTGCTGTTTTTAAAGTAGCTGCTGTCTGGCTAAAGATGCTAAAATCTGCTTTTTAACCAGCATTGCTTAAAAAAACAGAGGGTAGGACACGTTTTCATTCTTTCTTGACACTGGTCCCATCTGTCCTGGTGGCTGTGAGGCCATTCCAAGCCTGCTTGACTCTGACTTCCAACACTCTGGTTGCTGTAGAGGAGAAAATAACTGCATGAAGGTCTGAGATTGACACTGTTTATGGCTGCAGTGGCCAAACAGAGGCTGTTCGGGAAAATTAAAAGCTCACCTACAAACTGTGCATGGTTTGTAGGTCTAGCTACATTTTGGCATGTTTTCCAGTGTGTAGAGAACTACATCCATGGGAAGGGTGAGACAAAGTTTCAGTTAATAGAGCAAAACAACTACTTCCCAAGTATTTGGAGGTTTCCATTAAAGGCTATGAATAGATTCCTTCCTGGAAGGAAACTAGTCCTTCTGTCCTTACTCTTGGGCTTGTCTAAACAGTTAACCTCATCAAATTCCTTTATTACAAGTCATTGTGAAATGGTTTATTCTCTCAGTATAAGACTGTGTGGAGTTCCTTATCCCCCAAATTTGAGCCCTAGAGGATTAACTGTTACCTGCTTCCCCTGGCAAGGCTGCATGGATCCCCTCGGGCTGCAGTGCAAGTGTTTTCACCTTGCAAATGCATTGGGTGATGTCCTTTCCCCTGTGCTAAAGCCATTCCCTCAAGACCTGCGGGTTCCTTGAACCCCTCCAGGTGAGCTCAGCTGGCCTCTGAAGAAGGAAAATAAGGAAAAGTTGAGGTGCCAACCAAGGCAGGCTGAGTGCTTGAGGATGGGAACAGAAACATAAAACCTAATATTCTGCAAATTAATGTGGTGTTCTTCTGAATTCTCTGAAATTCATACCTGTCATTCCAACAAGTTTTAAAAGCTATCTTTGTAGAAGACCCTACAGGGTGGTAAGCTGTGTCCAGACTTAAAAGGGAAGAGTGAGTGGACACACATGAGATACAGGGAAATGGCATTCCTGCCTGAAAGATTAAGTAGTGAAAACTGCTACAAGTCTCTCCAGGTATCTTCTCAGCACCGAAGTTTTGGGCATTCTTGCAGCAAGAGCTGGTTCAGGGTTGCAACACTGAGTGCTTGTTCAGATTGCAAGTCAACAGATTGCTTGTCTCCAGGTCCTGGCTTGCAGCAGGCATCAAATTGTTGTGTGTGATCTCTGATAAAGGCTGTGAAACCAGAGCTGCCTGATCCTGTTGCAGCCATGGCCTTGTGTACTCATATACAGGTGGCAGCTCCTGCAAGCACTGCCCATAGATGGAGGTTAACGAATATGGATTTGTGCTCAAAGCAAACTGAAGGAGAGGCTGCAGAGTTGGCAGATGCTCTTAAGCGGATGAGTAGAAAATTGAAGTTACTCGGTGTGTGGAAGCCTCAGTTTCCCATCTGGGCCAGCTGCCACACAGAGCAGGGCTTCTTCCATAGTGTCTCTTCACCTCTTGGTAACTGGTTAGTGAGTGGCAAAAGACAAAGAGAGTCCTTCCTGCTGCTTTGGAGAGAAATGCATTTGCTCTTTGTATTGTCTGTGCTTTTCTAACCCCTTGGCAGAAGGAAGATGCCTCAGTGAGCCAAGGTATGCTCTTTACACTCACTAAACTCTGTGCACTGATATGGGGTGAGCAGAGAGTAGGCAAGGGTAGTAGTTAGCTGCTTTCAGTCTTAAAGATCTCCTTGTCCAGCCAGTGACAAACTTCAGGGCTGTGAATCACTTGTGTGTCAGTAGTATTTGCATATTTTAGGCAGACTTTCTGCACTGGGTGTTGTGCAACACTGTGAGAAACTTTGAAGCTCGGAGGGAAGCACAGCTGACAGTACTGTCAGACTCCTCTGTGCTCCTTGTGCTGAAAGCTGAGCTGACAATTTAACTCTGTTCGGGCTGTCCAGTTGGCAGGATTGCCAGAAACTTGGGAATGGCTGGTAAACTGGAAATCCTGCACACCTGGCCACAGAGGCAGGGCAGCCTGGGCTAGTGGAAGGTGTCTCTGCCTGTGGCAGGGGGATGGAACTGGATGGTCTTTAAGGTCCTTTCAAACCCAAATCTCTCTGGGATTCTGACTAACGTCCAGAAGACATAACCTAGGCTTAAGCCCATGCCCAGGTTTTCCAAGTCCTTTGAGGTTTTCCTGGAGAGGGAATGTATTCAGGAGGAGGCTGGTCTGTGCTGGCTTGGGAATACCTGTGTGTGCTGTGCTGCGCCATGGGCACGCCTAAGGTCACCTATTCTGCGTGTTCTCTCTGCACACTTGGCTTCAGGTTACCAACAGACTTCTTTATTTGAAGGAACAGTGCCTGCTCTTCAATTGGCCTCTTGTGCTGAGGTTCTCTGAGCCATCCGTCTGTACCACAGCTGATTCCTGGCAGACCTGGCCCTGCTCTTGGAGTGTGCTGCTTATGGCTGCCTAGACTTGGAACTGGCCTTGTGTAACACGTTGAGGTCCAGTGCACAGGCTCGGAAGGCTTCCAGTGGAGTTCTCTTGCTGGGAAGCACAGACTGCAGTTCTGAACTCTTGGTTGCTGTTTTCCTCCATCTCTAAGTGGTGAACGTCAGAGTTGGGGTTTTCAAGTAGCTACAGTCAGAAATGTAGGGAGGAAATAGTCCAGCAGGGAGCTGCTGCAGGGGGAACTCTGCATGTTCTGCAGTGAAACTTGTGCATATGGGAACTCTGGTCTCTGCACAGTTTCTGCATGTTCCCGTAACTAAAAATTGAAGGTAGAGCTCCTTTTTTCCTCTTGCTGGTGAGATTTATAAATAAATTCCTTAGCTGGCTTTATGGTAAACTCCTTAGTAATTCACTTTAAGGAATTTCCTCTAAATCGTATTCATACTATAAGATCACTGCAGGAGTGAGCAAAGAGAAAGCTCAGACTGAAGTCCTTAAGACAAATTCCAGGGTGCCTTTAGTTTAGAAGGGGGTACTCAGCCTTCTAGTCCATTCTTGACTACTCACTGAAATGCTGTGTGCACATCTATGCCTGCAGAACGGGGGTGTACTGGTGCTCCTGTGGAAAATTTACCAGCTTAGCCAAAACTCCCAGTATAATTGTATCAAGATGTTTCCTTCAGCATTGCCATAGCATTGAACTCTGTCCCTGAATTCTGAACCAGGAGCACTTCTGAAACACTCAAACTGAACGGTCCTTGGGGGAGACACTTTTGTGCCAGGCACGTGTGCTGCCAAACAGCAGCCTGGGAGGGTGTGCTGGATTTGGGTTGTCATCCTGGCTCTCAGGACAGCTGGTGCTTAATCTAACACAATACTAATGTTTGTATTGCAAACTGGAACATGCTTGTGTTCCAGACCTAGAGAAACCAAAAGTTACCTGAATCTTCTGTCCTTCATGAGTGGAATGTTAACAGAGCTCAGACCTGAGCACCCCATCTCCCTGCACTGGGGTGGGGGCTGTGTGTGCCCAGCTGGCACCTGGGCATGGGCAGTGGCTGCTCAGCACCGAGGGGGGTCAGGGGAAGGAAGGAGGAAAAGGGCTCTGGCTCTGCTGTTCCCAGCTCTGAGCTCTGCTGCTGTCCCTCAGCCCTGTGGTTGTGACACTCGTGTGTCAGTGCAGAGAGCAAGCACGGTTTAATGTTCTGTATTGTGCCACCCCAGTCCTGGGCTTGTCTTTCAGTTTTTCCTTTAAGTTCATCAGTTCTCACTACGGCCCTCTGTCCATGGATCCTATCACACGAGTGCTGGCTGGTTTACCTTGTGCAGAACACCTGTGCTCAGTGTTTCCTCAGTGGGCTCCGTGGCGCTGGAGCACTGGCAGTCCTGACTGCCTGGTGTGAGCTGCCGGGGCAGACACATCCTCCCGCAGTCAGGAGGCTGTGCTGGTGTGAGTTCTGTCCCAGGGCTGGCCTGCTGTGTCTCTAAGGTGACTCACTGCTGTTCCACCCTTTCCCTGCGGATAAGGCATTCCTGCTACAGGGAGAAGGAGGCCCAGCTTCCACCAGGCTCTAGTGCAGCTGAGTCAGATGTCTTGTCAATTAATGTAATTAGCAATTAGCTGAGGAAATACCTCCTGTAACTGTCTTCATGGTTGTGTCTGTTAGTGGCCAGAGTAGGAGGGGTTAGTCCTGTGGTACCCAAGGGAGATGGCACCTCACAGATTCTCCGAGGTGTGTTGCAGCACAAGCTGCTGACATTGCAGTCCATGGAAATTTCCTGGTGGAGATTATGCAAAGCGCTGCGAGCTTGCAGTGAAACAACCCCGCAAGTGCACTGCTGCTCCCTCTGAGCCTACTCATGTCCGTGTTCCCACAATTCGATAACTGGCCACGCATCTGTTTACAAAGCAGTATCCAAAATAACGTGTTGCTGTTTTGTTTCCGCAGCTGGGTTGTGTGTCATGGTTACAGCTAAAGAATAGAACTGAATCTCTTGCTAAAAGGGAGTTGGGTTTTGATTTTTTTTCTATGGCTGCTTTAATGCAAAGTTGTCTTCCCCATCTCAAGCGTTGGGCTTGTAGGTATGAAGCTTGTCTGCTGTCATCTCCTAGGCATCCTGTGTCTGCTGCATGTCTGGGACAGGAATAGAAACACCCCTGAGAACAGGATTCATTGTTGGTGTGATGGTGATGCTGGAGGCACCAGCCATAGTATGTGGGGAATGGGTGCTGTGGGAAGGGCTGGCCAAACTGCTCTGCCTCCCTGAAAGACCACAAGAGGCTAATCCCAGAGCAGCTGGCACCTCCAGTGGGTTAGAGATGCTCTGGGAACAGGTGGAGCCCCACCCTGCAGCAGTGTAGGGCCCTGTGGGGTGGTGGCTGCAGGGCAGCAGCGCTCTGGGCGCCACGTGTTTCTGGGGTGCACCAGCCCCCTCAGACTGGGATCCAGGCACCAGCTGGAGCAGGCAGGAGCTGCCAGCTCTTCACCACCTCTGTGCCACTGGAAACAAGAGAAGTCAGATGTGAAAAAGGCACTTATTCGTTGTTGTCCCACCTCTTTGCTTGCTGCAGTTTACCATTAATTTATCTTCAAAAGCATTTGTTGTTGCTTTTGGCCTTGGTAAGAATGTTGGGGGATAAAGGACATTTTTTGTCTTGCTCTCATATAGTGACAGATCTGAGAGCAGTCTTTTTTTTAGGTGTATTGAGGAGGACAGTTATTCCTGCAGTATGAGCTCCAGGACCCCAGTAACCTGGGCTGCAGTGGGAGTTTAAGCTCTCCCTGTTTCCAGCACTGGACAGGACTTCTCCCCCCTGGATCAGTCTCTTGCTGACAGCAAGTTCACAGTGTTCGTCCTGCCTGGGTGCCAGAGCCCTACGGAGGAGGAGGAGATGTCTGCTGGAGTCACCCTGTTCCACTGACCTTCAGTCAGTATCCACTGTGTCTGTCTTGAGGCTTCTGACACGGCCCCAATCCAAGAAACTTGACTGGGCAGTGCTTCCTCTGAAACTGGGCCTCTGCTACGTAAACAACCTGAATGTTTTCTTGAAAGTGCTTTCCAGGAAAATGTAGCAGCAGGGATTGGGTGGGTTTGTTTCCCAATGTGGTGTCACATATCAGAAGTGACCCAAAGTGCACAGTCCCTGTACAGGTGGCACTGGGACTACTGTATATGCGGAGGGTCTGTGCCTGGGTGTGCTGTGTTTCACCCTGGAGTGACACGGGCAGAGCAGTGTCCTTCTGTCCTTCCCAGCGGTGTCCCCCTTGGTGGCACTGTGTTCTGGTGTATTTTGCAATAGTCTGATGGAGGATTCCTTCTGGCAAACAAACCCCTTGAGCAGATAGTTGGAGACCTGCTCCTTGATCCCACTCTTGTATCCCGCAAGCTCAGTGCTGCTCTGGGGTTGTGTCTCTGCTCACTGTTAGGTTATTTTTGGCTGGTGGTTCTTGTTTCACGAGGCCACTTCAGGTGAAAGCACTTGCTGGACTAACCCCAAGTAGCTGACACAGTCAGTCTGTCCTGGGAGGCCGCAGTAGCTCTTCTCAGCAATGCCTTTGAGCTGAACACAGCAGAGGCCGAGCTGGTGACTACCCTGGAAAGCCCTGCATCCAAAGATTGGCATTTTGCTGTTCCTAGGAATTTCATCCTCCAGCTGGTCTGGGGGTTGGACAACTAGCACGATAAGGAGTGGCTGCTTGAATGCAGTAATGCATTCCAAGTCTAAAATTGTTCCCAGGCCAAGTGTGGGGAGGTGGCCAAGTGGAGGAATAACTCCAGCCTTGGGCAATCTTCGCAGTTTGGCTGGGATTTTCAGAGAAGTGTAGAGGTGGGATTTTTCCCAGAGAGCTGATGGCAGCATCCTTTCCTTGGTGTGTCAGCTCTTGGTAGTCAGATTTTAGAAATCTTGAGCTGGTTCTCTCCAAAACTGTTTTGGCCTTGGTTGGGTGGGGAGGTATCTGCAAGGAGCAGTTTGATTTGTTTCCTCCATCTGCCCTTGCAGGAAGAACTTGCCTTGTGTGTTTTGGAGATGTAGCAGCTGCCAGAGCACTGGGGCCTGGGCTGGGAGCAAGGGGGAAGGGATGGACATGGGCATGGAGAGTAGCAGCCTGCTGAACCTCTGAGTGTATTCAAAGGCTGGCACACAGTTCTTGGGTGGGGTTGTAACTCTGAAGACCTGTAGCAAAAGCCCCATAAATTCCTGTCTGGAATGTCACTTGAACTGATGTTTTCTGTTAGATTGAGTCCCCCAGATCCCGTGTTTTTGCTGTGCCCCACTGTAGGTCCTGATTAGGTCACTTTAGAACTGACAAAGGTGCTCATTTGGAGCAGGGTCTTTGCATTCCTAAGAACCCCAGTGCTCCCTGTGCCAGTGCTCCTGAGAGCTCTGTGCAATGTGCTGGGAGGGAGAACTGAAGATGAGAAGGAAAAGGCTGCATTGTGGATAGACTTCTTTCAAGGCTGCTCATGATATGTTTAGAGCTCCTTGGACTATGGAATAGCTGGTCTGGTATGTTTTCCAGCAGGCTCTGGAGGCCCTTCAGGCTCTGGGAGACCAAGTGAACACTGTTTTGTGAGAAGGAGTGACTTCTTCCAAAGACACCCCTGGTAAACTATCACTTGCAGGAATATCTTCAAAACAGTCTGGCTGGATCATTCTCATCACCTTCCTTAAGCCACTCTAAATCACTTGTTACCTACTCCCTACCCTGCTGTTCACCCTCTACCATTCAGTGCCAAGCCACAGATAAGGAAAAGCAAAAATGCCTCTGCTTCACCTGCTGGTTGGTACTTGGTATTTATAGGCAAAGTCCTGGGAGGAAGCTTTTTGGAATGTCCTGCAGAACACCCTAAGATTGTTGAATTTGGTGTGGATGGTGTTTATTTTGTAGCTGGAGTTAAACAACTGCTAAGTTGAAAGGAGTGGAGGGAGAGGAGATCATTCATTTGGAAACAGGAATAAATACAAGCAAGGTGGGAAATGAAGCCAAGAAGGCTTTTGGCACGTAGCTTCCAAGGCAGGAAAATGGTCTGTTCCACAGTGAACAGGTTCCTGAAAGCAGCAGGGAATGCTCCGGTGACGTTCAGTGCTTTTGCTGGAGGCTGGGGTTTACTGATAACCCTCCTTGGAAGGCCAAGGAGTCATTGTAATTCTGAATTCCAGACATCGGGACAGAAGGGAGTAGCTCCCAGTGCCATGGGAACAGCATGATTCAGCCAGTGCCTTCAGCTCTGTGGCCTAAAACTGAATCTGTTTACTGGATGTGGTGAATAGGGCTGTGCTCTGGCCTCTGCCTTGTGTTCCTTTCCTAGTTAAGTCTCAGATCCTGGGGACACCTTCATGGCAGGTTCTGCAGGCTGGAGGGGCCGTGTGTGTGGGCAAACAGGTACTGCACCTCTGAATTCAGCCCTGCTACCCATACTTGTGGCTAAGTGGTGGTCTGGGCTCTGAACTTGAAAGCTTATGGGGACTCTTTAGGCCTGTGAACCAGGAATGTGGTGTTTTGGAGCCTGCAGGAAAAGCAGACCGAGCTGTGAAGATGCAGACGTGGTGGTGGCGGGAAGCTATGTAGGTCACAGATACTGGAGCCTCAGATGCGCTTGGAGAAGGCTCTGGGTGCACGCCTGGCATCTGTTCTGCTCTTTGATTTCAGAGCTGCAGCTGCACAGTGACTCTTTTGTCAGATGCTTGCTCGATTCCCGAAGTGAAGTATTCCAGAAAGTGCCGGGTTTGCTCTGAATACCCCCTCCCTTGGGTTATCCATTGTTCAGGGAGTGCTTGTGATACTTGAAATTCTTAGGGAATCGAGCTGGGGACTCCTGGCCTCTGGGAGAACAGTGTGAGCAGTGGCACTGGGGACACATGGCACTGCTCCTCTGTGTGCCTCTGTCACCAGGGAGGAAGGCGCTGTGCTCTGCAGGGTCCATGGTTAGTTCAGGTGGGAGCACTTGGCAATCCAAGCAATGAGCACAGCTTTCCAAAGCTTCTGAGCACTTACCCAAAGGGAATAGAAGGTTGGAATATTTGCTTAATTGCCTGCTTGGAGTCTGAGGGCTTCTCTTCCTCCTCTTCCTCTCCGGAGTGGCACGGACTGTGCTGCAACAGCTGAACCACTGTCAAATTTAATGCTAATGGAGAGGGAGCAGCCTGCTACAGCCTTCTCTGTGTTTGTTCTTGTGATATATTTTTTTAATCTTATGGATAATGCCATGTTAAACAGTGAAATAGAATATGGAGTAGCTTTCTCTAACATGCAAAGCTTGTCCTGTGCCTCAGTCAACAGAAGTTTCCCAGCAATTTTGACTTTGATTCTTCAGTATTAGCATAATGTTGCCACATCTTGGTTTATACATACTTAAGGGAGGAAATAGCTTCAATTGAATCTGGCTATTAAAACCTCTTGATAATTGTAGCTTTGAAGATGTAACTCTTGGGTGCTGGCTGCCTGACAGCCACTGTCCAAGTGGAAAGAGTGTTGACTAAGGGCTGGAATTTTTCACTGGGAGATGAGTCCAGCCTGATGCCTTCTCATCTCCCAGGTGCAGAGACTCTGCTGTTCGCTGCTGTCTCCTCAGCTGCTGACACATGTGCTTTCCCTGGCCCTATGACTGCAGGGTGGGGTTTGTTTTCAGTTTACAAAGAATCCTTCATCATCTGGGTGTGGGGAGGGTTTTTCATAATATCCTGGGAAAACCACCTCTCCTGCTCCTGGTCGCATCACTGAATGCTTGCCCTTGCCTAAAACAGTGGAATATCTTCCTGGGAGCAAGGGAGAGCAGATTTCCTGCATCAGGTAAAATTCGGGATACAGTAACTAAAAACTGTGATAAATATCCTGCTGCTGAACAAAATGATGGAGAAGTTAATTCTTACCTTGCAGGGGGTTTTATTGGCAGCGATGGTGGCAATTTCTCGGAATTTTAGGTAGACCATAGAATTGTTGTCTGCTTCTGTTCTTGGGGATGGAGCAATTCCCTGGGAGCCCCATTTGTACTGGAAACTCAGCAACTGCTGCCATCAGCACAGGCCTGTTCCTGTTATCACACTCTGTGCTGACAAGCTGCTGGCTGCCATCAGTGTTTTCAGCACCCTCTTGGCCAGCTCTTCTGTGAACAGTGTTTAGTGGCACACTTAAAATGATGGTAACCCGTCCACCCCGCTCCCAGGACTGTCCATCAGTGGGAATATGCCAATAATGCCTCAGCAACTGGGCAGTGTTTGCAGAACCTTCTGTGAGCCACACTGGGGGCTTGGTTGCCCGAAAGCTTTAGGTATGATTCTGCTGTAGGGGAGCAACTCCTGTTCCGGGAGCTGTCAAAAAGCCCTGGACAAAGTTGTTCCTGGTGGGCTGGGGGAAGGTTCCTGGGCTGAGAGAGAGGTGTGGTGGGAGTCCCACAGTCACAGTGCTGTTTGTGCCATGCTGGACTGACACACTCTCCTTTCTGAGATGGCAAGACTTGTGTTACTGCACTTACTTTTGTGCTCAAGGTGCAGCTCACTGCCTGTACATGGAGAACTTGAAATGTGTCTCCCGTGACACGTGAGCAAATGCTTGGTAATGACTACATTTGGGGCTTCAGCAATCAGCATAACCTAAAATAGCCCATTTGAGCTGCTGAGCTCTGACATAGACGAGAAGAGATTTGGTTTGCCATGGTTTCCAGCCATTTCTGGCCATATGGATTTTGACTGGCTGTGACTTTGAGGAGGTGTGTTGAGATTCCCTGGACTTCTGCACTGACAAGGAAGCGAGTTAAAAGCATCAACATATGCTATCCTCCGAGTGATGTGGTAGTACATGAAGTGAAGTGATGGTGAAGGGAGAGGATATTTCATGCAGTGCATCATTAGCTGGTGGAACTTACTTCTGCAGGAGATTCTAGAAACTGCTAGCTTAGAGAAAATCTAAAAAGACCTCCCTAATTACGCTAAACACTTTGATGATTAATGCTAATACCTTCAGTGCACTTAGAAGTGGCTACAGTACTGGGTACATGGAGGATTTGCCATCATTCCTTATGTGTCTCCTCCAAAGGCATCCCCTGCTACCTGCAGTTTGCTGCTTTGCAGAGCAGCAGGATAACATCCCATGTGGAGGAGGGAGAAGGGAGCAGCCTGTGACCTGGTGGCACTGGCTAATTCCTGTCTGGTTCACATTTATGCCCTAATTCCATGTCTGTGCTGGATAACCCTGAGCAAACCTTGCAGAAAGGGCAGCATTAAACAGGGAGAGGGGCACAGGGACTGGTCACTGCTGTGGGATGGGAATTCTGTGACACCCAGTGTGGCCCAGTTCCCTTCCTGTCTCTGCCTGTTGACCATGGGATGTCCCATGCCTCTCTCCTAGAGACAGTCAGGGCTGCAGAGCCCAAACCAGCCCAGACATAAAGCTACGGAGCGCACTTGGCAGAACAGACCCTGCAGTCGCAGAGCGGCGGAATCGACGTTTTGGGACTGCCACAGTGAGTGTTTAAAAGCAAGGAGGGATGGGGCCTGCCTGCAATAAGTGCTATTCCTGAGAAACACTCTCTGGAATGCAAATCCCTAGATGTCTTGAGCTATGTTTTCCCTCTCCTGCCAGCAGGTCCCTCGTCTCTGACCTGCTGGCTGATGGCATTAGAGCTGCCTTGGGCACTGCATGGTTGTGCTGCTGCACTGACCACCTGTGTGTGTGGTGGAGTCCAGTGGACAGTTCCTGGTCCTGCTGCTGAGCTTTTTTTGCCACATCTGGGTGAGATGCTGCAGGCACAGGTCCCTGCATCAGGAGGATGAAGTGGATGATGCTTCAGTGCATCAGCAGAAAGGATTGCTGCTCTTGTTGTGGCAGCACCTTTCAGCACAGCTTGTCTCGCTGTCTGAGGAGCTTCGGGCTGATATGTGGTCACTAAGCTGTGTTCCCTATAGTTCTGAAGTGGTCCTGGTATTTCCTGGAGCCCTGGAAGTGGTGGGATGCTGAGCTGCTGGGCAGGCTCATTGAGGTGCTGTGCTCCAGTCTGCCCAGTCTTGCATTCTGTTAGCTGCCACTGGCTGCAGGAAAGTCCATGTGACTGACCTGTTCCTCTGCCAGGGGCTGATGGAAGTGCCTGCTCTCTCTGTGGCACGGACGGTTCAGAGCTGAGCCCCTTCCTGATGGCCCTCTGAAGAGGACTGGCTGCTCTGTGCAGATGTGTAGGCAGGGTATCTGCAGGACTTCCTTGCTTCTGCAGAGGCAGGAAAAGTAGCAGTGTGGGTTCTCTGTGTTCCCTATTCCCATGTTCCCAGTTGCTGTGTGCACAGAAAGGTTTCGACCCCTCCATCCTGGCATCCCCACTCTGCTGCAGCCAGGGACCTGCTCCCTCCCCCTGTGCCTGCCATGCCTCAGGCCAGGGTCAGAGCCCTCTGGAGCTGAGTGAGGAGGAGGTGTCTGTAGCAAACAGGCTGCTGGGTGGTGCACAAGTCCTGGGTCTCATGACTCGGTGGCTCCTTAGCACTGTGGGACCCCATTTCTGCATCCTCTGCACAAAGGCCAGCACAGGGAAATGCTGTGGCCTTAAAGCCCAGCTGGGTTCCTGTTGCCCAGAGCTCTTCCCTCCAATAAAACCTACCATGGGATTAGAATTCCACTGGCCCTTGTCCCATGGCCTCTGCTCGCCGTCTGGTGCCTAGGGTGCCTCTGTCCAGGGGTCTGGCTGGCGAAGGACCATGCATGGCCACAGGGATCAAGCTCCAGGCCTGCTTGGGTGGGCTTTTGGCTGCTCTGGCAGCCCTGGCTGTGCTGGAGGGGCCAGGCAGAATCTGGCAGCAGGAGGAATCACTGGTGACTCTGTTGTGCCCGGTTGGCAGGGCAGTCCAGGTGCTGCTGGGGACTCTCCTGCATTCCTGGTGCAGGGCCCGGGGCTGGGTGGACACTAGGAAATCCCAGGGCTCTAAGCTTGGGCTCCCACTCACTCTGCCGCTTGACCTCTTTGGTGTTTTAAGCACCCAAAGCATCAGCCCTCATGAGTGAGGGTTTTCAGGGGGATAAGCGCATCCGGAGTCCCAGCACAGAGCAAAGGAGCACTGAACTGATGGACCATCCCTCCAGTCCAGCCCCCCTGTGGAAAAATGGTGTGCCAACACTAAATGGACAGTGAGCTAGCAAGGGACCCCGTCCCTGGGGATCAGGCACCCCCACCCATCAGAGATGTAGTTCTGCTCTTTGTGGGACCGTGCTCCTGGCTTTTCTCTTGCCAGCTGATGACCTACTGAGGCAGAATGGTTGGGTTTGGGGACCTTGGTGGTTGTTAATGAATTAACCTCTGGGGCAGGGAGAGGCAGGGAATGCTCCTTTTGGCTGCTGTCCTGTGCTGGTTGGGTTAGAGACCTGGGTTGTCTGAGCCCCTGGGACAGAAGGACACTTGTTGGATGTGTGGCTGGAGCAGGGTGGAGCTGATCACCATGGCTTCAACTTGCTTTAAAACCTCTGAGAATGACTTTGGGGAGGGTGGGGAGAAATCACAGTGTCTCCTCTAGCACACAAGGCAGCCCCAGTGTCAGCTGCTGCAGCTGGGTTGGGGAGTGCCTGTGGCTGGCGTTCCCTGCAGCATCTGCTGTGTCCCTGCTGACTCTGCAGCAGGCTGTGCTGAAAGGAGGGATGGCCAGATCTATCAGGAGCCAGCAGTGTGAGGTACCCTATTTTTAACCCCCAGCATTCTTGAGGGGTGTCTTCTGTTGCTTCATGCCTCTTTTAAATGTTTGACCTTCTACATGTGGCTTTTTTTTAAAAAAGCAACCTGCCTTGCCTTCCCAGTGTAATACTTCTCAGTGTATCAGTGCTTATTATCATTTCTGTGCTCAGGAATTCCAAATTGGAGCA
The DNA here is from genome assembly GCA_013400735.1 of Pomatostomus ruficeps. NCBI lineage: Eukaryota > Metazoa > Chordata > Aves > Passeriformes > Timaliidae > Pomatostomus > Pomatostomus ruficeps. Next base: position 24,170 of record VYZT01010628.1, read on the forward strand.
TCTCCATGATGCTTAAACTTCTGGTACATTGAAAAATGTAAAGTTCCTCTATGTAAGAGTTCACAGCCCTCAGCCTGTCCTTCTCTGGTTAAATGTTCCCTTTCAAAGTACAGGGACTGGGTCTGTGATTAGAGCTGGCTCCTGGGGCTTATGCAACCCTGAGTGCCCCTGTGCCTGCCCCAGGCATCCCCGGTCACCCTGTGTGGTCGCTCTGAGGTGACCAGGGCTGCAGCTCTCACTAAGGGCATCTCAGTCACAGCTGAGAACACAAATGGTTGTACAGAGCATTTTGTGGTGCATTTCTGGATGAGAGCTCTACTGTTAGTCTACAAACACACAGCGGATGTTCAGAGAGAGCCCTTTGCTTCTGTATTTGCTTCTGACTGCAGCATTTGAGAGATGCTCCCTTGAGCGTTCTTTTTCTGCAGATATGTCCAGTTCTTTCATTTCAGTGATATGCAGGAACTTGCTGTACTTGGTAGTGGTCAGGCAAGGGAAGGGCAGTCCCCGTTTTCCTAACACCAAGTACCAGATGGATCTATGGGTGAGAAAATACTGTCCTGCCAGCAGAGCCTTTGGGGTGTACAGGAGTGCCATGACCAGGGTGTGCTGGACCTGAACAGGAGCAAGGGGTAACAAATCTCTGACAGCTGAGTGCTCACCAGACAGGCTCTTGGAAGCGTCTCCCAGCTGGGCAGCAAAGACCTATTGGCACGGGTCTGTTTAATGCTGTGACGGCCTCTCTGGCTGCTCAGGGAGGGCTTTGGGGAAGGAGGTGTTTGCTTAAAACTGAGAAGTTATTTCTTTGTGTAACAAAATACCAGATTGCTGAAGTGCAGTGTGCAGCCCCGGTCCAGGCTGTGCCAAGGGGAAGCTGCAGTGTGGGTCAGGCATGTGTGGGGCTGGGTGGAGGCTGCTCCCAGAGGAGCCTGTGTGGGAGCAGTGGTACTCAGGAAGGGCATCTCCCCTCTCTGTGCTTATCTCACAACTGAGTTGATGCTGTTCAGGGGGAAATAATCACTTCCCAAGGGTCAGGAAAAGTGACTGGGGTGTAATTCTGAGTGAGGGCTGCTTACGTTCGTAGCTGCTGGTGGGAACAGCTGCAGTGGCCAGTGACGCTCCTGCGTTGGGGTTGTCAGGGTTTGAGCTCAGCCTGCTGCCCCTCACCTCTCCTTGGTCCCTTTTGCAGACCCACCTGCCCTTTGCTGTGCTCTCAGACACTGCTGGAATGCTCCTGTCTCTGCCTGGAGTCCTGGGGCACAGAGCCCAAGGCCTGGTTGTCTGTCCTGGGAACAAGAGGATTATATGGTGGGAGGAGTGACAAGCCTGCAATGGTCCCCTTGTCCCAGCTGCCACTCCAGCCATGGCCCAGCACTGCTGCTCTGCCTGAGCTGTGCTGGAGTGAGAGCTAAGGATGGGTAGGGCAATAATAAGGGGAACGTTGAATTTTTCCTCTGACCTCCTTCAGAAGTGCTCAAGGTGATTTGGGTGTCTGGGCTGGGTTTGCGCAGGGCTGTCATGACAGGTGAGAGGGCTCTTCCCTGGTGCTGCTGCCTGGGAGGAGCTCCTGGGGAATGCTCTGTCCTCTGACTCACAGGCACAGTCTGGCTTGTGTATGGGCTCTGTGACAAGCAGAAACAGCTGGTGAAGTGTTAATGGTGTTCCTCAGGATTAGCTGAAAGTTAAAAGGCTCTGCTGGGCTCCATAGGCACCACCATGGAGGTGGCACATGGTTTGGGCTGTGCTGTGGGGAGCTGCTTGCTCCAGGATGCTGCTACTGTTGGGGTCACCCTGCAGCTTGGAGTGAGGACTGGCCAGAGAGCCCTTCCCTGGCTCCCACAGTCCACTCGTGGTCACCATCAGGTGTCTGTTACCTCTGTGTAGTATCAAGGTGAGATTTTTAGTTTTTCAAAGATCACTGCTACTGAGATTTACAAAGGGAAAGCACCAAGACAGGAGGTATTTATAGCATTTTCATAAACTGCCTCTCTGAACAAATGCAGTCACTTGATTTTGCTTTCCAGGAGTTGTTTAACCACTCTAAAATTTCTTTTAAATCTCCTCCAACACTCTAAATTCTGCTGGAGCAAGAGGTGGCATCTTCATGGGCATTTCCCATCGTGTCTAGATGGAAATATGTGGGAGCCATGTGATTTTTCACATGGGCAGATAGTGATAGAACAAGCAGAAATTGTTTTGAAGAGGAGAGATTTATATTAGATATTAGGAAAAAAATCATCCCTGTGAGGGTGGGGAGGCCCTGGCACAGGGTGCCCAGAGAAGCTATGGCTGCTCCTGGATCCCTGGAAGTGTCCAAGGCCAGGTTGGACAGAGCTTGGTGCAGCCTGGAAGGTGACCCTGCCCGTGGCAGGGGTTGGAAAAAGATGAGCTTTAAGGTCCCTCCAACCCAAGCCTCTATGATTTCTGACTTGTATGATTTTTCTGTTGACTAACAAAATTTGTCTAGGTTTCTCAGCAGTGCCTCTAACTGGTGCAGGTATCTTGACCTTCGGTGTGCAGAAGGAGAAAAATCAGGTCTGAAGTGATTGTTGTGAGCCACAGAACTAATGTGTCCATGTTGTCTTTGATATGAATTGTCACTGGGGCTCATTTTCAGTTGGACTCTCTACAAATAAACCATCCTACAGTTCATTATAGCTCCAACCTTGAAGTGTTCCTCAAGCTGATGAAAATCAGAGGTCAGGTCACTTGGAATGCAGCTGTTCCAGTTCCCTTTGCTATTGGAAACTGCCTCCCAAAGCAGCTCCTTCCAGCTGGCAAAGGCCAGCCCAAAGCCCTGCAGCTGGAGTCTCCAAGGGGATAATGCCACTGATACCATTTGCTGCAAGATGATTCTAGGGTTGTTTTATTTAAAAGGCAAATGAGCTTGTCTTGTATGAGAGATTATTTCAGAGCGTTCTGCTTTATGTGTGAGGAAATGAGGTCGTTCCTCCAGACCTTCCCATGGGGAAAGGGCATGCATGGAGCAGGACAGGGATAGCAGCCAGCCCTGCTGATGTTTGAGGGCAAGGGAACTTGCCTCCACAGCAGACTATGGCTGGAGGCCTTTAAGGTGATTTAACAAAAATAAGGATGGTTTGAGTAGGTCTTTGAAGTTCCTGGAATGATTGGAAATGTCACCAGGCTGTATTGAATCAGCAGTAGCAGCAGAACATTGGCACTTCAGGCCAGACACACCTGAGGGCAATTGTGGTGCTTAAATCTGACCCCAAATACCTTGGCTGTGATCCTGGTGGTGCTGCCAGTTACTGAGCCAGGTACAACCTGGTGGGGTGGGAACAGGGGCTGGATTTCACATCTTCTTGTGACTCTGATTTTAGTCTTCCAAGAAGCAAATGCCTCTGGAAGGAGAGGGAGAGGATCCTAGCATGCCCAGCTGTTTTTTTGCAGGTCCAGAGGACTCTCTAGTGTAAGGCTCTGCAGACAGCTTCTCTGCCCAGGGCTGCATCCTTGGGGATTGCCCAAGCCCCTGAGGGAAGGTACAAGGTGCTCATTTGGAAACATGCTGCTTTCTAAAAATAATTACAGAAGAAGGACTATAAACAAACATCCTCCTCCCCAAAATCAATCATCCACAGCATGCTGTGAATTCCAACCGCTTGCTGAAATAAGCCTTAGAAGATCCTGTGAGCAGGAAGAGCTGCAAAATTGGAAGCTTAAGCATGACTTCATGTTCTCCTGTTGTTCCACACCTTTTTGGAGCAGGGATGATGTTCCCAAGCAAACTGAGCCGATGGTCCTGCAGAGTGAGGTCCTGCTCCAGTGCCCACAGGAACTGTAGTTCCACACTGCAGCACAAGGTGATTTTAAAATATAGTAGGTTGTGACCTCAGCAAGTCCAGAGCAGATCCATGCCTGCTGAGCTGCAGCCCTTTGGGAGGAGTAAGTCGGCAACTGGAATACTCCTGTCTGGTGGGATTGGCCTCAGAACCAGGAGAGAGTGCTGCCTGCTTCTCCTATGGAAACCCTCAGATGTTCTTGTCTTCTTCAAGATTCACCTCTTGCCACAGATGCAGGAAGCCCTGAACCTTAGTTCAGCATTGTGTTGAGGGCTGAGGACAGACTGTTCTGGGTGGGCTTGCTCTGACTTTGGCTTTTGAAGCTTGTCCTAAGAAGGTGTGGTTTCTGAGTTTGCTGGGCAGTCAGAAGTCCTGTTTTATGTTTGCAGACAGCTTCAGCAGGGTTAATTTGCAATTGCACTAAGTAATGCATCCCCAGTTCTTCAAAACTCCTGATCCTTTTGTGTTCGTCATTTGCAATGTTTCTTAGAGCCTTAGACTTACTCTTATAGCTCAGGTAGTCAACTCTTTGAGCACAGATGCATGAACAGGGGTGTGTTTTGTTGGTTGTGGATGTTTCCCTTCCAGCAAAGCCTTTGCTGCCCTTCAACCAAGCCAGGTGGCACGAAGGGATCCCAGGAAAAAGCCGAGGGGATGCTGTGGTTTCCCCCTTTAATAGAGCAGCACAAACAGTGTTTGTGCTGTCTGTTGGTAAGTGGAGAATGACTTTGGGTCAGGCTCACGGATCCTGGACACCACTGATCTGCCCCAGAAACTCTCTGTGCTGCCGTGCCCTCCCCTCGTTTTGCCTGGCTGGGCTGTTTGATGTCAAATAGCCATCGATTTTCTTTCCCCAGTCCCAGCCCTGGTAGTGTCCGCAGCAACTGGGGAGCTGGGCTGAGCTCGTGGTGACCCGTGCCAGCCAAGCCACCAAGTGCTGTGGCCAGTCCAGCTCCAAGCAGGACGGTGTCAGGGGCTGTGGGTAGCAGGGCGCCCTGGGCACTGTCCCTGGCGAAGAACAGGGACCATGTGGAGGTATTTAACTGAAGGGACATGTGACATGGTTTCACCACTGCCAGTTGGGGTGGCTCTGGCTTGCCCTGGCCAGTGGCTGCTGTAGCCATGGTGCAGTAACAGGAGTAACCTGTTGTTTTGGGATGTAGACACAGCTGATCCAGGGTGCCTCTGCCATGGCTCTGGTCAGGCTGCTCCTACACTGCCCCATTGGGATGGGCTGTGGGAGTCAGGCCATGAGACTGGGCCAGGGAATTGCTGTTGGAGATGGTGCTCCATGTCAGGCAGCTCTGGCAGAGTGTCTGTGGGCACCCCTCACCCGTGTGAGTCAGTGATGGCATGGGTCCTGCTCTCCTGCCATCAGGACACTGCTCAGTTTGTACTGGCCCTGGTGTAGTGGCCTGAGGCAACTGGCATGCATTTGGTGCTTGCTGAGCTCATGTGCAGATCCAGGCTGGAGGGAGCTGGGTTGGCAGCCCTGCACAGGCCTCTCACTTCTCCTCTGCCAGCAGCACAATAATGGTGCGGCTACGGTGGTCCTCGGCATCTCTGGGCATGGAAATGCTGCTGGGAACAACAGATCTCCTCCTCTGTAATTCCTCCCTTTCAGTTCCTCCTTTGAATTGGAGCTTTAGCTCTTCATATGGTAAATAGTGGGATGTGTAAATGCAGACATGTCCACCTACTGTCAGTAAGGCTCATGGGGTAGCTCTGCGATTGCCCCACAGGGAATGTGGCTCCCAGGGATGCTCGGGACTGGCTCTGGCTCTGTTGGAAATGGTGAGGCAGGTGTGACATGGGAAGTAACTGCAGATCTCTGGGACTGAGGAGGCTGTTGGCAAGGGCTGGGATGTGTTGGAGGGTGCAGGGGCAAAGCAGTTTGGGATTGCACGGGACGTAATGGGAGGCACTAAAGGTAGGGGAAGAAAGGGAGTCTGGTGACTTGGGGAGGACCAAGAGTACAGGGGTAGGGGGTACAGGGGGTCAGTTGTGTGAACGAAGGTGGCTGGTCAGTGCATTTGGCTATGCCTTGCCCAGTGCAGCCTGTTCTGGCTGGACAGCAGCTGGAAGTGGGACTGTGGCCTCAGGGACTTGTATATCCTGGGCAGACTGAGAGCCTAAACGTGGTTGCTGCAGAATCCACATGGATTTTACATGTATTTTCACTGGTGGACTTCCATCCTGCCCAGCCAGAAACTGGAGAGCAGGCTGGGGCTGTGGCCACTGTCCTGGTTCGTGTGGGCAGCTGTGTATCTCTCCATACGTGTTCTGTGTCTGCTGGGCACACGTTGCCAGCCTTGCTGCCACTTGGATCTGGGGCCATGGAGTAGCAGCCTCACCACTCTTTGGCTGTTGCATTCAGACAATGTCTTTTCCCCTGGCATGGAGCAGCTGGGCTTGTCAGGGGCTTCAAATGTGTGTTCCTGCCATCAACATCTAACAAATTTTATGGCTTCTTTCCATTTTTATAGGAAAAACCATCACCTTGATCCAGACACTGAAACTTGTCAACTGATGGGACAAAGAGCTGAGACACTTGGCTGTACTAGGACACTAAAACATAGGGTTTAGCCAAAGAATATTTCCCCACTGTGGAGGCTTACACCTGCCAAACCCTGTAGCATTCTTGGGAGGCTTTCCTATCCCTCTTCTCCATTTCCAGATTTCCACGCATCATGGTATTCCTTTTGACTTCTTTTGCAAGCTAGCTCTGGCTCTGCCTTCGCTTCCCCTATGCTTTGGTGTGGGTCCCCGGTGTGAGCTGCTGCCTGTGGGCTGGTTCTGCACCTCTGCCTCCAGCTGCTGTTTGGAGGCTCCTCTCAGATGTCGTGACTGACCTGCTTTTTCTCTCTCTTTCACTGTATCTCTTTCCCTCCAACTTGTCTCCTGCGTTCTCCGTTCTCCCCCCTCCATCCCTGCAGGTTCATCATGCCTAGTGGCATATAAAAAGACTCCACCTCCCGTCCCACCTCGGACCACATCCAAGCCGTTCATCTCTGTCACTGTGCAGAGCAGCACTGAGTCGGCGCAGGACACCTACCTGGACAGCCAGGACCACAAGAGTGAGGTCACCAGCCAGTCGGGGCTCAGCAATTCCTCAGACAGCTTGGACAGCACCAGGACACCCAGCGTGACCAGGGGCAGTGTCGTGACTCCGGCCAGAGACACTCCAGAGTTACATCAGAAAAATGCAACTTTGAAAAGTGACAAAGGGACTCTGACTAACGAAGAGCCTAAAGTGGAGAATATCCCCAAAAGAAAGCTGTCATCTATAGGAATACAAGTATGGAATAGTTTGTTCTCCTTTGTCCCAAGGAATGTCCTTACCCCATCCATTTAGTGTGTGCCATTTCTGTGACCAGGTGTGCATCTGAGCTCACTTAGGATAGCAAGCGACACTCACTGCCTTGTCAGAATAACTGCCTGTGTTCCCGGGGTAAGAGACAGCAGCACCTTCCCTTATCAGCCAGAAAGGACTAAGTTCTTTTAGTACAAACTTAAAATGTTTTCTAGAGCAGAGGGGCCATGTTAACTGGGTGAGTCCCTCTGAAGAGGCCTTTTGCTGCTGCCCTGCCTGTGCTCTGTACTCTGTATTGCTTCCCATCAGTCTGCTCCTTGTCCACTATGGTTCTAGGGACAATTCTCCCCCAAGATGTGGGCTCTTCTGCTTGATGTCCATGTGGGATGGGCTGCTGCAGTGCCAAATGGTCCCAGGGCTGCAGGCAGGAGGGAGCAATTCCTTGATGCCCAGTGTTCCCGGCAGGTTGATGCTTCCCTTGCTGGAAGCATTTAACTCTGTGGGAATCAATGGAAATGAGCTGTTGATTACACAGTCAAATGAGAACCCAGTGAGTAGTGTAAATCCATGCTTTAGTCAGCAGAACTGCATCCTCTGGGGTTGTACCCTCCTCTGGGACAGGTTTCTCAGTTACAGGTGGCTGTGAGCTCTGGTCCCACGTGCTGGTTACCAGCAGAGGGGAACTTGGGCAGCTCCAAGTGCAGGATCTGAGCTTTGAGCTGCTCTGTGTATTCTGAACGAGTTCTCCATCAGCTTTACAGCAAGGCCAGTTCAGTACAGGTGACAGTGAAGGCCGCTCTGCAGGGCTGGTGGGACAGAACACCTGAAAGGGCAGCGAGGGGAGAGAAACACAGTGGAGAGTCTGACTGACTTCCTCTCTTCTTCCTTTTCTGAGCTGGTTCCTAAGTCACCTGGATTTCTTTCCTAAAACCTTCTAACCCTCTTATCCACAGCCATGGAGGGTGTCAATCCCTGGGAGAGAGGCTTTGCTGTCTTTCTCAATCAGCTCACTGTCCTCCCTTGAATGCCGTGGTCCTTGCCTGCGTGGGATGCAACAGGCCCAGAGACACAGCCCCAGATATGCAGAGCCCAGGGCTCTTGGCACAGGTGGTGGCAGCAGCCTGGCAGGGCTCAGCCCTGATCCTGAGGTGGGAGCAGAGCTGAGCAGTAGCCTTGTGCCTGTCCTTAGCCAGCCCTTCTGTGTGGTGTCAGCATGCTCTGTGTGTGTGCACACTCCTGGTCTACTAATGTGGATTCCAGCCGCAAGTTCTTGTGTCTGTTTTTGTCTGTATTTTTTTTTTTTTGTTCAATAAGGTTGACTGCCTTCAGCCAGTGGCAAAAGAGGAGCCTCCTCCACCAGCCACCAAATTCCAGTCCATCGGGGTACAGGTAGAGGACGAGTGGCGGTAAGTGAGATGCAAGCTTGTGCAGTTTCCTTTTATTTTAAATTGTGCCTCCCCCACTTGTGCATAGACCTTCTTCCCTGCTTTGTGCCAGTGAGTGGTGTTGAATGGGGCCCATGGAGAGCTTTCTCCACAGCACATACCCGCTGCAAAAAACACTTGTTCTCTAACAGCCAAATCAATGAGCTTGAAATTAAATAAAAAATTTTAAAATTCCAAGCTGTAATTGCAGACATGCGTCAGCCTTCTCGTCTGTACAGCCCATTGCAGTAAGCAGGCAACCTTATAATTCTGTCTGTCTGAGTGTGTGGTGTGTCTGTGTGTGAGGAGGGGCAGGGGGAGGCTCTGCTGTGGCCATGGATTTTGCTGTCGATGTGAGAGGCTGGCCAGGCCGAGCTCTGCTATTGAACGATGGCTTTTGATCCCTCCAGAAACAGCCACTCTCGCAGCATGTCCTCCAAACAGGACACAGACTCTGACACGCAGGAGCCCAATAACTCCAGCTGTAAATCATCTGAGAGAAGCCTCGCTGAGTGCCCCCAGCACAACAACTCTGTTGGTGTTGATGCCTCCACCAGGCAACCAGCCAAGCCCTCACAGATTAAGAGAAACCTCTCCTATGGAGAAAACAACGACCCGGCCCTGGAGCCTTCTTCTCTCCCTCCTCCTGACCCCTGGCTCGAGAGCTCCTCCACGTCGCCGTCAGAGCCAGCGCAGCCGGGGCCCTGCCGACGGGACGGCTTCTGGTTCCTGAAGCTGCTGCAGGCGGAGACCGAGCGCCTGGAGGGCTGGTGCCGCCAGATGGACCAGGAGACCAAAGAGAACAATCTCTCTGAGGAAGGTGGGTGTGGGCAGCAGCCTGGCAGCTCCTCCCTCAAGGAAGAGCTGGAGCTGAGTATTGGGTCAGTTCAATTGTGGCTGCCTTATGCCTCAAAGTGTCCAAGGCCAGGCTGGACATGGCTTGGAGCAGCCTGGTCTAGTGGAAGGTGTCCCTGCCCATGGAATGAGATGATCTTTAAGGTCCATTCCCTCCCAAATCATTCTGGAGTTCTAGGAAATTGCTGACAGCCCACAGAGCCAGAGCATGGAGATGAGGATGGGACAAGGAATGCTTTTTCCTTGGAAAGGGTAATGTAACTTCCTGTAGCACATGGAGCAAGAAGTAATGCTGGGATGCAGCATAAAAGACATGCAGGGGATGGTGCAGCTTCTGACCACTCAAAACTGCTAAAAGCTTAAATGGATTTAATCTTTTAAAAGGTTAAATAGAAAAAGCTTTCAGGGAGGTTGTGGGATCTCTCCCTGCCTCACCCATTACTCTCAAACAGGCAGGGGACGTCTTGGCAGTGGGGCAGAAGGAGCACAACTTCTGAGCTTTTTTTTGCTCAGTTCAGTTGATGAACTTGTCTTTATAGCAAAGAGGAGGCTTCTTCACATGGGAAAGCCTCACTGAATTTGTGCTGGATACACCAAAAACGTGGAACAGGGAACACAAGGCCAGTTGGTTTTATGGGGTTCTGTCCCAGCTGGGCTTGTTCCTTTATTTTCAAGTGCCTTGGCAGAGCCAGGGCTTTCTGCAGTGGGAATCATGCCTCTGGTGCACACAGGATAACAGGAGTGGGTGACAAGGCTGCAGAGGGCAGATCTTTGTGTGGAGCCTGGTTTTGATGATTTTAAAACCTGAGAAAGGTAAAACAAAGGTGAGGCTCAGTTTTAGCTCACTGTCACTGCTGGGGCTCTAGGAGCTAATCCCTAATCGGATTCCCTGAGGTGCTGCCCCGGCTGCCAGGGGGACAGGCCGTGCCAGGAATCTCCCTGCCTCAGGGCTGGCCTGGCTTGACCTGTGGCAAGGAAAGACAGCAAAACCTGCGTGGCATTGTTCCTGTGAGTGCCAGGAGCAGGCTGCTTGATTGTGTAACCACGGCCTTGGTGGGTGAGAGCCCAGGGTGCACTTGTCCCACCCAGATCTCCCAAGGCTCCAAGCAGGCTCAGGGGCAGCAGCAGAACAAGAGCTCTGTTGGTGATGCAGCTGCAGGCACGTGGGGCTCTGAACCTGCCTCTGGAAGAGAAAAACCCACATTGTATTTCCGCTAATGGGCAGAGGAACATGTCCATGCCCAGAGGCTGCTTGGAAAAGCCGTTAAGAGCACCGTGAATCCTGGGTGTTAAAAGCCCTGGCCTGTGTGTTAATCCCTGCTGGTACCGGGAGGCTGGAGAGTGGTCCCTGTGTCACCTTTCCCTTGTGCAGGGCTGGGAGAGCAGGCTGGGATCTTTAAGCAGGTGCCAGCAGACCTCACTGAGGTGGTGCTGGTGGCTCCTCTGAGGGCTGAGGGCAGTGTAAAGAGCTGTCTGCCAGCTTCGATGTTGTAATTGCCTCAGCCAAGTCTGTGTTTGGTCTGCCAGAAGGAGCAATGGCAGACAAATGTAGTTTCAAAACATCACGTTCCTGAGAGCTGTTAGCGCCTTGAGGATCTCTGAAACTCCTTTTCTGAGGACTCAAATGTTACTTTGCTTCAGAAACTCTGGAACTCATTTCTACAATTAATAGTCTATTCAACTTGGGTATTTTTCTTTTCTTTTTTTTTTTTTTTTTCCCCTACAGTCTTAGGCAAAGTCCTGAGTGCAGTGGGCAGTGCACAATTACTAATGTCACAGAAGTTCCAGCAATTTCATGGCCTCTGTGAACAAAACTTGGTGAGTTTGGATCTCTTTTTTCCTGGTTTCTGACATGATGCCTCTCTTTCAACAGCACTACAGGGACTTGGTCAGGTGTTAAGAGGCTGCTGTCCCTGTGAAAACAAAGTCAGTGCAGCCACAGCCTGCAGTGCCAAGCTGGGTTAGCACAGAGGTGCCTCCTGCTTCTGAAGGGCTTTTTGAGGCAAACCCCTGAGGTTGGGCCAAATGGGGGGACAGTTTGAAAAGTCTGCTCTTGACCAAGTATGTTCCCTTTGCATGTGTGGCTGGTGACATTGTCCCCAGGCCAGTGGGAATTGATCTCTGAAAGGGAATGCAGGGGTTTGCCCTTGCTCGGAGCTAACCTGGGCTAATGGGGATTAATGGAATCTGTGGTTTGGTTTTCCTCTCATGCTTTATGGTAATACAGATTTTGCGAACTTGCTCAGAGGTGAATTCCCCTTTACACGTAAAATCATCTTGGAGAGACTTGAGAAGCAGGAGGGGGTGAAGTGCTGATCCCAGCTGAGCAGCAGCACCAGCAGAGCTTTGTGTGAGCTGCTCGGATCTGACCTCATGCTTCCCAGGGCCTGTGGTGGTGGTTCAGCTGTCTGGGAACTGGGAAGATCTTGTTCTTGGAAGAAACTTAAGCTACTTGAAACTTTGCAACCCAGCCTGAGAAGTACTGATATTTTCAGGTTGTTTTGGGGGGAAGTGTAGCAAAACAATTTTCCTCATGAAAGCTCAGTTTGGCTCCTTGGAGTGCTGCACATCCAGGCATCAAAGCTGGGTGTCCATTTCCATTATTTCCCACCCTGAGATCAGGGTCTCTGTCTAAGAAACCAGTGTTGTGGCTCTCATTCCCGTGCTGGGCACCTGATGTTGCAGGTTCCTGCTGGGGGGTTAGGGCCAGCACTGAGTTTCTGGTTCGGGATTACTCTGCTGTAGGAGAAGTGCAGTCAGGACCTGCTTCCTGAGCTTGGCAGAAATTATTTGGGCTGTAAGTGATGGCTTTGTGTGTCCGTGTTTAGGGCTGGTGTCTCCAGTAGGTTCTCACTGGGTTTGGTTGCAGGCAGACATGAAAGGGGTGAATATGCTGTGCACACTGCTCTGCTGGGGGTGTTCTTTCTGAAAGGGAGTTCTTAATGCTTCCCCTTCTAGAACCCTAATGCCAATCCCAGACCCACAGCCCAGGACTTGGCTGGATTTTGGGATCTCCTCCAGCTGTCCATTGAAGACATCAGCATGAAGTTTGATGAGCTGTACCACCTCAAAGCTAATAGCTGGCAATTGGCAGAGACACCGGAGAGAAAGGTGAGTGAGGGGCACTGGGGAGTGACCAGAGCACCTTGCACACATTTGGGGTAGCTGAGGTCTGGTTTTGTCTGCAAACAGATGCTCTCAAGGGCTTTTGCCATCCTGCACTTGTCATCTCACAGCCTTGCAAGGCACCAAGGCCATTCCTCTTTGCTAACAGTGGGAACAGTTTTGTACGAGGGGAAAAGGTGTTCGATGGAGAGAGCCTGGAGTGGTGAGCAGTGGTGCAGGGGCCTCCAGTGTTCCCAGCACTGTGTGGATGGGTTTAACTATCCCTCGTGCCTTAGTAATGTAAGAAACAACTGAAACCTTTAGAAAATGCAGGAGAGAGGTGGTGTCCTGCCTCTGCAGGTAAGGGAGGACTGTGGCTCAGGGCAGGGTGGCTTATTAAAATTTTGCAGTTCCACATCAAGTTGTGTCTTCATGCTGCCTGTGCTGTGCTCTGAGCTACAGCTGAACCAGACAGTCTGTGAACTCCAGGCCACTCCGGAGGTGCCCTGCACCGCAGAAGCTGCATGGAGGGGAGGGTTAGGCTGGATATCAGGAAAAGTCTCTTCCCCCAGAGGGTTGTGGGGCACTGAAAAGGCTCCTCAGGGAATGGTCAGGCCCCAAGGCTGCCAGAGCTCCAGGAGCATTTGAACACTGCTCTCAGGGACAGGGTGTCCTGCAGGTGTGCCCATGCAGGGGTTGGACTTGATGATCCTGGTTGTGGATCATCAGCCTCTGGATTGTGGACTCCCCGTCCCAGGAAATGTCTAAGGCCAGGTTGGACAGGGTCTAGTGGAAGGTGTCCCTGTCATGGCAGGGAGTGGAACTGGATGATCTTCCAACCCAGGTCATTTTGTGATTCCATTACTGTTGTGGGTCCCTTCCCATTCAGGACATTCCATGATTCCATGAAATGCAAAATGGCTCATTGTAGGAACTGGGGCAGCTGATTTGGAGGGGTGTCTTGCTCCAGAGCTGCTTTCCCTGACACGATTCCAGTCCCTCCCGCAAGGCTCAGCCGGGGCCCAGCCAGCGCCCAGCTGCATGTGTTTATATCAGGTGTGGGTTTTTCCTTACTGTCTCCCTAAAGGAAGAGAAGAAACCACCCCCTCCAGTGCCAAAGAAGCCGGCCAAGTCCAAATCGCAGCTGAGCCGGGACAAAGGCTCCGACTCAGACAAGCAGCGGCAGGAGGCACGGAAGCGGCTGATGGCGGCCAAGCGCGCAGCGTCCGTGCGGCAGAACTCGGCCACCGAGAGCGCCGACAGCATCGAAATCTACGTCCCCGAGGCCCAGACCCGCCTCTGAGCCCGGCCACGGCCAGCCCGCGGCTTTTATAAGTCATTAAATGGAAAAAAAAAAAGGTTCTCTCGAAACTAGTGTGATTTATTCAGTCTAGAGACAATGAGCCATCCTTGAAAAGGGCTCCTGAGTTGGCTTTTTTCTCTCTCAGCTTTAAGTAATGAAGATTTTAACAAAAAAAAAAAAAAAACACAAAAAAAATACAAACAAAAAAAAATTAAAAAAAGAAAAATTGCCCCTCGTTTTCTCCCCGGCTGTGGTGTTGCTGAATGGACTGGACAGACTCCTGGGAACTCCAGCCCCTCAACTTGGAACTTCAGTCTTTTTACTTGTTCTATCTCATGAGAATTACTAGCTTGTTTACAAGAAGAGGACAAGAAAACACGAAGCCTTGAGCACTTGCCATGGTGTGTTCTTCCTCCTCCTCAGATCTGTTCTGCCCTTCTCATCCTTTAATTTTCCCTCCTCCTGCTCCCATTCTCCCACCCTTTGCATGGCTTCAGTTCCCATGTCCAGACCCCCCTGTCCCCACAGAGAACACCTGGGTGTGTTATTCCTGCTGCCCTCTCCAGCCAGCAGCCTTCCTGGGCGTTGTGTTCTTGGGATGGGGATGGTGGGGGAAGCAGGGATGGGCACAGGGGGGGTCATATCCTCAGTTTGTTGGAGGGAGAGGACGCCGGGGCTGTGGAATGTGGGGTTGAAATGCAGCCCAGAAGCAAAACGTGCAATAAACCTGGCGCAGGGGATCCTGAGAGCCGGACCCCGCTCTGGGCACAGGAGCAGAGCTGAAGGACCACAGAACATGAGCCACATCACTTTGATTTCCCTCCTCTTCCTGTTCCGACACCATTTTCCTTGGATGGCTGGTGGAGAGAGGAGCTGCTGCACTGGGGGGGCTGCGGGAGCATCGCGGCCGTGGGCTCGGTGTGTCCAGGAGGAGGGGGTGTACATATGCACATATACACTTAGTAGTACCTGTATAGTAATTCCTACACACGGATCCTGCCCACGCCACCGCGGGGGTGGGCAGATGTATAGCATATATTTTTACATGTACTATATCTAGATGTGTGTCCAAGTGTGTGTAAAAATATATACCCTGTGTGTAAGCAGATGACTATTTTTTCCTTATCTCCCTGCTCTCTGGGTAGAGGAAGGATTGCTAAATATTTTTTAGCCCATTTTTTTCCCCCTTTGTAGGTCTCCTTTCCCGTCTGGCTTCTCGGGGCCAGAGCTGCCACCCTGTGATTCTTTGCCACTTTGCCACCCTCTCACACTGAAGGTTTTTGTCCCATCCTGAGGGATCTCGCTGGGGATTTTTTTTTTTTTTCCTCTTCACGTGTTTGAACAAGTTGGGAGATTGTGTGCTACTGTCATGGGGATGGAGGTGGAATCCCAGAGGTTTCAGTGAGAGTGTTGGTGATCCAGAAGGCAAAAAAATAAATAAAAGTGAAATCCTGAATGATGCCTGCTGCCCGTTGTGTGCTGTCTGGGGCTGTCCGTGAAAGCTGCTCTCGGCCGTCTCTGCCCCAATTATAAAATTCCCAAAGCTTGGCCGTGCTGGGATTCAAACTGGGCTGGAGGTGGGGGTCAAGCTCTGCTCCAAGGGGACAAGGGGAAACAGCCTCAGGTTGCTGCAGGGGAGCTTTACATTGGATATTGAGGGAAAGTCCTTCATGGCAAAGGGGTCAGGGCTGCCCAGGGAGTCCCCAGCCCTGGAGGTGTTGGAAAGGTCTGTGCAGGTGGCACCAGGGGAGGGGGGTGCGTGGGCAGGGTGGGGTTTGGCAACAGCTGGGACTTACCTTGGAGGCCTTTCCCAAACCTAAAGATTCCATGGGGGCAGAGACAGTGTTGGGTTGCACTGTTGGGTTTTGGGGCAGATTGTAAAGATGCAGTTTTAGGAATCTCTGGCAGAGAAACGGAGCATACCAAGGAAATGTAGGAGGTTTTTTTGGTTTGTTTTTTTTTATCATTTACTTACTCATGGAGCTGTCAAACGATCCTTGCTGCCCTGGGCTGGGCTTGCTTGTAATATTTATGTTTTTATATAATACATATTTGTATATACATGGATATACTTTAACATGTAAGTGAATTTATAAAGCTGTAAAAATTACTTAATTTTAATATATTTTTATATCTTACAATTAATACAATATTTTAAATTCATCTACATGTATTAAAATACATATACAATTACAGAGGTATATACTTCCGTATGCATATACACATAAATATGTGTAACACATGTAGAAGAATGTGTTATACATCTTTAAACACATCTTTTACAAGTCTGAGAAGTATTTGTTACAGAAATTTAACACCCCTTTTATAACTAATTTCATATCCACACCTTGTAGCCACCTGTTTATTCTGAGCTCCAAGGACGCGGGCAGCCAATCACAGGGCTGCCTGAGATCACGTGGTGGTGGTGCTGTCAGGAGATGGCTGCCAGCCAATCACAGAGCGGCGTGACGTTTAGCAAAATGGCTGCGCCCTGCCGTAAGATGGCGGGTGAGACAAAATGGCCGCCCCCAGTGGACACAGGGGGTGAGGCCGTGTGTGGAAGTACTTCCGGGATGGCGCGTGAGCGGGGGGATGGCGCTGTCAGCCAATCACAGAGCAGCACCTGCCGGCGCGGCCAATGGCCGTGAGGCTGCCGGGGGCGGGGCTTGGGCGGGAGGGGGGCGGGGCCTACCCTTGTCCCGGTCCCAGCTCCCGGCAGGCGGGGCCCGCGGGTGGCGGGGTCGGAGCGCGCCTGTGTCCCTGTCCCGTGTCCCTGTCCCGTGTCCCTGTCCCGTGTCCTCTGTCCCCGTCCCGTGTCCTGTGTCCCTGTCCTGTGTCCCTGTCCCGCGTCCTTGTCCCGCGTTCTGTGTCCCTGTCCCCCGTCCCGTGTCCTGTGGCCCTGTCCCGTGTCCCTGCCCCGCGTCCCGTGTCCTGTGTCCCTGTCCCGTGTCCTGTGTCCCCATCCCGTGTCCCTCTCCCTGTCCTGTGTCCCGTGTCCCTGTCCGTATCTGTGTCCGGGTTCCAGGTCCGTGTCCCGTGTCCCTGTCCCCGGCTCGGCCGGCCGCTCTCGCAGTGCCAGGAGCCGCTCCCGGCTCTTTCCGGGGCTTCCCCGGGACCAGCCCCGGCCGCGCAGTGCCCGTTTCCCGGGAATCCCCCGCGGCCCCGGCTCGGCTCACTCCGCCCGGGCGTGCCCTGCTCCTGTCCCCGGGGCCAGCCCAGGACACGGCTCCCGGCGCGATCCCGGCGGGGGTGGCCGCGCTGCCTCCGGCCAAAAGTCCGGCGGCTCGGGGACCCTCGGGATGCCCAGCGGTCCCTGCTCCTTGCGGGGCTTTGGGCACAGCCTGGGCCCGCCCCGCCCCAGCCATCGGGGGCAGCTGCCAGGGAGGGGTCCCGGAGCGTCACCCGCTCGCGGGGATTTTTGGATCAGGGGTGGCAGTGCCGTGAGAAGTATGAAAGGCTGAGAAGGGCTGGGAGTGTTCAACCTGGAGAAGGGAACGCTCCGAAGAGACCTCAGAGCCCCTCCCGGGGCCTAAAGGGGCTCCAGGAGAGCTGGAGAGGGACTTTGGACAAGGTATGGACTGACACGACAAGGGGGAGTGGCTTCACATTAACAGAGATAAGGATACATGGGATGTTGGGAATAAATTTCTCCCTGAGAGGGTGCTGAGGCCCTGGCACAGGGTGCCCGGAGAAACTGTGGCTGCCCCATCCCTGGAAGTGTCCAAGGCCAGGTTGGACAGGGCTTGGAGCAGCCTGGGATAGTGGAAGGTGTCCCTGTCCATGCAGGGGGCTGGGCCTAAATGGTCTTTGAGGTCTTTCCAACCCAAACCACTCTGGGAAGTATGAGTGTCACATTAACGAGGCTGTTGTGTGTGCCCGGGTCACAGCCCAGGGCCTGGGGGGGCTGCAGGGCTGGGACAGGGCTGGCAGTGGCACTGGAGGGCCCCTCCCAGCCCTGCCAGTCCCAGCTGATACCCTGGGAGGAGATCGAGGTGAGGGGAGGTCAGTGCGGTGCCTCCCCCCGGGTGACCCCTGTGCCCCCGCGGTGTCCGTCGGCCATGTCCTGAGCTCCCGGGAGCCGCTCGTCTCTGGAGCTGGGAGTCCCCGAGGCTCTGCTGGAGTTGCCTGGGTGTCCCCAGGGACTGTGGGGGGCGTGGGCCCCTGTGTGCAGCTCACATGCCCCAAGGTGCTGCCCAGGGCCGCAGGAGGGGCAGCAGAGCTGTGGTGGCCCCCAGTTGTGACCCCCTGTCACAGTACAGACACCAGAGCGGGGCTGGCAGAGCCTGCCCTGGCTCCAGCCCCCCACTACCCCTGGGAATGTGCCCCATTCCCGCATCTCTCACCACAAGCACAAAGCCCCAGCAGCCTCTGGAGAGTGGGAGGCACCCAGGTGCTATTCCAGAGTGGCCCAGGGGTTTCTCCTCGTGGTGGGGAATAAAGCGAAGCACCCACAAATGATACAGTTCAGTCTGACACACAGCTCGTGTTTAAGAAAAAACAACAACCAAAACTAAAAAAACTTTTATTTGACAATAGAAAAACAAAAAGATATTTACAGTAGTTTGTTATTTCTCCATATATTTAATTCCAATAATTCCTGCCCTCCCCACTCTCTGGTCCATCCCAGGACAGCAGCACCAGCCCCTGGCACAGGCACAGCTCTGGGGGAAGGAAACCACTTTGGTTTGACTCGGGCAAGACGAGAGCAGGAGGCCAAAAAGCCTCTCCCTCCCCCAGGGCAAAGGACAGAGCTGCAGGGGGGGGTGACAAGGTTAAAGAGGGAGTCCCAAAATCCAGGACTGGCCCTGGAAAGGAGACAAAGGGCGAAGGCTGGACATAGAAATGGAGGTGGGGGTGAGAGAGAGGCTGGTCACAAGCACACAATGGGCACGCACCTGCCCTGGTGCTACCCCAGCACTGCACAGGACATCTGCCAAGGTCACACTATGGGGAAGCCTTCCCGCAGCACCCTCCCCTCTGACGAAATGGGGGGTGGGATCACACCAGTGCCCTAAATCAGTGCTTCTCCCTTCCAGCCCCCTTCCCTCCAGTGCTCTCCCCCAGCCCTGCAGAGCTCCCGGTCCTGCGGCTTTACCTAACCCTCTAGTCATCAACTCATCTGGCTAATTGCCTGCGGGATTAGTGTTCCTGGGGACAGGGCACAGTCATTAACTGACATCCCACAGGGCACCAGCAGCGACCCGGCGCAGCAGCCAGGGCCAGCAAGCGACGCCCAGCCAGGAGCTGCCCCGGAGCCCAAAAGCTGCCCCGGAGCCCCAAACCCGCGCAGGCTGGGGCCCGGCAGCTGCCAGCACGCTCCACTTTGTCACTAGAGGTCCCCAGCACCGCACAGCCACACTGGCGAGCGGGAGCAACATCTCCATCCTCGACCTTCCCAGCGGCGCTTCCCAGGAACCCCGGGCTGCACTTGCAGGACGCACATGGCCGTGCCCGCAGCACGCCTCTTTCCAAAGGTTTTAGGGAAGAAAAAAAAAAAAAATTAAGTCGGGTACATAATTCACAGTCTCAGCTCTGCCCAGGCTCGGCCATGCGCTCACTGCTCCAGGCACGGTGTGTACACATTCAGCATGAACTCAAGGGGAACATGGGGAAGTTGTGGAAATGCTTATAGATTAAAAAAAAAAAAATAAAAAAGGTAATAATCATGTAATAAATCACAATTAAAGGGAAAATGTTTCAACAAAAAACTTGCTAAACAGCACCATAGAGATTTCTACTGGCAGCATCCAGAACCACCTAAAAAGGAAGAGGAGGGTCCTACTTTTTCCATCATAAAATGCCACAGACTCCATGTTTTTAGTTTATCTGTCCTTTGCCCTTCCCTGGACAAGGCAGGGCCCCTGGCCAGCACCAGGAAACAGAAAGGCCCCCAAAAAACAAAAGGGGGAAGGGGCGAAAGGTGGGAGGGGGAAGAGATCAGAGGTTTGGGAGACAAAGCTCTTCATCCACAGTCCTTAAAATAGACACCAGCGTTAAAAAAAAATAAGTTGTCTCCCTGAAGAAACGGTGCTGGCTGAACCCCTGTTCGCGGGAGAGGAAGAGATCAGCAGGTTTTCCAGGGGAGCCCCAGTGCCTGCTCCGGCCGTGCAGCAGGGACAGGGCAGGGCCAACGCTGAGGTCTGGTCATGACGGTCCCCTGCACACCCAGGGCACCGTCCTCGACAGCCAGGGCATCTCCCAGCAGGAGGATGGCGGCGTGGGACAGTCCTTCCTCTGCCGCCTTGGCTGCCGAGAGAGACCAGAGCCCCCGGGAGGCAGGAGTCCGCTCCTGGGATGGGCTGCGGGGGTGAGGCAGAGGCCGGGAGGGTCAGGCCCCCCCGGGGAAGGGCACCCTGTGGAACCCAGCCCGGGGTTATTTGGAGGCTCTGGGGGACTCGGTGTGGGGCGCCAGGGGAAGCTGCGCCCCCTGCCGCTGCCGCTCCAGCTCGGCCGCCTTCTGCAGGGCCACCTCCACCAGCAGCTGGAAGCTGCTGAAGTCGTCCCCAAAGAGCTCGGGGGGCGTCGGGGGTGGCGTGTTGAAGAGTCCAGGAGTGGGGCTGCCCGCCTCGGCCCGCGCCAGCAGGGTCAGGGTGCTGCCACTGGCCCCCGCGCCCGCCCTGGGCACGGCCTCGGGCCCGGGGGGCTTCTCCCACTCGGGGCTGTGGGCGCTCACCACAGCCAGCGCCCGCGCCGGGTGGCACAGTACCTGCGGGCACACCGACATCGACAGCACCTTGGAGGCGCCCGTGGCTGCCACGGGCGGCACCACGAGCACACCAGAGCCGGCGGCAGCGCCCCGCGGCATGGCCACGTCGCCAGCCTTGCCCCCGCGGCGGGAGATGGTGAACTGGTTGGGGTCCTTGCCGTCCTTGCGCAGCATGTCGGGGAGCAGCCGCCGCCGGGCGTTGATGAACCAGTTGCAGATCTGCAAGGAGAGAGGGGCACAGCAGGGTCAGCCGGGGGGCTGCACTCCCAGGTTAAACCGGCAGCAGCTCCCCCAGACCAGGCAAGCAGCTCCCACACAGCCCAACTACCACAGGCCCCCCCTCAGCCCTGCACCTCCTTCCCGTGGGGCTCCAGAGAGGCACAACCAGTGCAGGCACCCACGGAAACCCCAACACCGGCTGCTTCCTGCCTGGCACTGTCTGCCCAGGGCAGCCCCTTCCTCCCTGCACCCTGGCCCGGCCACCCCCTGCCCTGCCAGCCCGGCCTGCAGGACTGTGCCCCTCAGCTCCTCCTCCCCATCGCGGCACAGGAACGGGCACAGCCTGGGCTGCTCTGGGGCCAAGCCACCCCTGAGCCAGAGCACCACTGCCCAGAGCTACAGGAGCTGCGGTGACTCCTCAGCAGAGCTGCCCCCCAGGGAAGGAGGGGCTCAGTGCTGTGCCCCCACTGCAGCCTCACGGTCCCGGCTGCAGGCAGGTAAAGCACAACTCCTGCCATTATTCCCCAGCCAGAGGCCATGGCTGTGCACAGAGCCAGCTCGGAGCCCATCCTGCAGGTTCCTGAGCTGGGGACAGTTTTTCCTACTCCAGGTGACCAATCCTGGAGCTCAGCCCTGTTTCCACACTGCTGCCGGTGCCAGCGCGCTGCCAACCTGAATGGGGGCACTGAGGCTGCCAGAGCAGACGGATGGCAGGAGAGCGGCACAGATGGAAAAACCCTAGAAACCATCAGGTGCTAAAGCCGCAGCCCCTCAGCCCCTTATAGGGCCGGGAATGGGGCAGCACAGACACCTTCCCGTGCCTCTGCCCACAAGCAGAGTCACGGTTCAGAGGCTCTCCCAAACATCTGCACAGCACAAACGCTGCACATCTGGCAGCCCTTTGCCATTATTGAGCCATAGCCATGGATTGTTTCAGTGTCTTTATATAAAATGCTACATTAAAATAACTGCCTTCTTCCTAGAAAACAATTAGAAGAGAATAAATCAGGGCAAAAAAAAATGTCTGATCTTTCCTAAATCAACAGCTATGGAAAATATTTCCCCCAAGGAGAGAGAACTTGCCACAACTTCAATCACAGCAAGATCTCAGTTGTCATTTTTTTGTCTTTAAGACAATATTTGGCATTAAAATCCTCAAATACACCAGTCTTACTCCCTTTTCAGTTCCAAACCCCCTCCCTTAGCTGTGTCCCCTTGACATGATCCTGTGATCCCATGGCCATCCACCACTGTGATCCCCAACCAGAGAGATGGACTCCCAATAAAAAGTAAAATTCCTCAGTGCTGAGAACCCCCCAAAATCCTGCCTGTTCCCATCACCATCCTCCTTCCAGCACTCAATTCCCACTGGAGAACGTGGCACAGAGACAGGCACACACAGCCACTGTCACAGCAGGCACTGTCACAGAGCTGGGACATGCTCTGGCTCTGAAGCAGTTTATTGGGTTTTAATCATGGCCATCCCTTTCCACCCCACCAGAACACCCCGTTCTGTCCCTTTTGGCAGCATCTGTCCCCCCACCACTGCGAGAGCAGCATCCCCTCCACCGGGAGGAAAAGCCCATCCATCCCATAGCAGAGCACGGGCTTGGAAAGCTGTTGCAGTCCAGGAAGCCTCAGTGGGAGCAGGTGCCACTTTCTTAGCTCTGGAATTTCTGCAAGGGAGGCACATGGCTTCCCGTTCTCCCTGATCCCTGGCTGCCAGTGCCCAGCTCCAGCTCCCCCAGCCACTGGAGCAGGCAGGGGCGTGCACAAACTGGAGGGTTGGCCAGTGGCTGTGGCAGAGCCCTGTA
The DNA here is from genome assembly GCA_013400735.1 of Pomatostomus ruficeps. Lineage (NCBI taxonomy): Eukaryota > Metazoa > Chordata > Aves > Passeriformes > Timaliidae > Pomatostomus > Pomatostomus ruficeps. The sequence continues at coordinate 46,709 of VYZT01010628.1, forward strand.
TTCCAGAGGCTTTTTGGAGGGGTCAGATCAGCACCACAGACTGAACCCCACAGCTGAACCATGGGGTGTCCCACTCCTCCACCCCAACAGGCAGAGGGAGCTCGGTGCATCCCCTCAGACTGGCAGAAATCCCGGTCTCAGCCCTCGGCGGGCCCTCGGAAATGCCACCGGGCTGGGACCCCCTGCACAGGGGATACAGGGGACATGCCCCGGCTGTGGGGGTCACCTGGGACAAACAACAGATGGCGAACAGCAAGGCCACACCTCAACATGAGCCCACCCATGTGCCAACCGCCTCCTGGCTCCCACGGGGCTCAGGGCACCAACAGCCAGGCACCTGCCAGTCCCACCAGAGCCCTGGGGCAAACCCCGTGTGCCAGGCACTGTCACTGGGCCAGGACAAGCCCAACTCCCACAGCCCCAAGCCCATCACTGCTCCCCCAACACTCAGCCTTAAGCCTGTCCAGGAGCTCCAGCCTGTCCCCGGAGCTCCAGCCTGTCCCCGGAGCAGCTGCCAGACACAGATCTGTGGCACAGCCAATGCTTCCAGAAACACATTAAAATGAAAGAAGAGCAGCTTTGCCTTGCTGGCCAGGAAGAGGGGAAGCAGACAGCCCCTGCCCACACTCTGTGTCTGGGCTGGGACACCTGGCCAGGACTGTGCTGAGCCACAGGGAGAAGAGCCAGAGGTACAGAGGAAGCTCCAGGAGAGGAGCAAACCCACTGGCCCTCGCCCACTGCCCTGTACCCCACTGCGCCCCAGAACCAGAGAACAGAGTGAAGCCCACACCCAGGCTGGGAGAGGGGGACAGGGCCCAGGGCACCAGGCCTGTGCACGGAGCACAGGGACAGCAGCTGCAGGCAGACCCTCCCAGACACCCCAAACCCTACGGCAGGGACCACACCAGAGCGGGAGGGACGAGTGCTGCTCACCCCCACTGCCAGCCAGGGCTCCTGCCTGGGCACCCACCATGGTGCCACATGGAGAACATCAGCCCACAGCCAGGAGCAGGACACAGAGACTCCGGGACAAGAGTCCCCAGTTGTGCTCCCCTTAATGCAGCTGGTGTAACTGGGACGAGGTGGGCCAGCCAGCACTCAACAGCCCACAGGGCTCAGAGCCCAGCCCGGCCTCTCCCTCCTGGTTAAAATCACAGAACACCCTGAGTTGGAAGGGATCTACAAAGATCATCAAGTCCAACTCCTGGCCCTGCCCAGCTCTGTACGCAGGGGGGTGGTCATCCTGGCCTCTGCTGGGGGTCTCCAGGAAGACAGGATAAAGTAGCATCCCCCAAAACCCTCCCACCTGTGCAGCTTTTACTGACAACAGGGTATTCAGTCTGTCCCCATTCCAGTCCCTCCACCTTGTGGCGGGCCAAAATGCTCTGCTCCAGCAGAGCAGATCCCCAGGGCTCACACGTTATCCCAGAAGAGACACCCCCTCTTCATACAGGTGGCTTTCCTTCCCCAACATCCCTTCCCTCGCCTCCTCGCTGCCCTTCAGCGGCGAATGATCCCAGTGTGCCCAGTCCTTTGGGATCCTCAGTGGGGTTCTCCTGTCCCACACGGCTTGGCAGTGTCCCCAGCGGGGTTCCCAGCGGGTGGAGGCTGATTCCTACCTGTAGCACGGAGAGGCTGGTCTGCCCCGAGAGACTGAGCTTCTCCTGCTCCGAGGGGTAGGCGTTGAAGCGGTGCTCGTACAGCCAGTCCCGCAGGATCTTCACCGACTCCTTGGGGAGGTTGCCCCTTCTCTTCCTCTTGCACTGCGAGGGGTCGGGGGATATGGCGCCGTCCTCGTCCCCCGGGTCACTGTCCGACATGGTGGAGCTGCCCGCGGGACCTTCCTGGCTGAAGCCTGGAGAGGGGAAACCAAAGGGAGCATCAGGCGGTGTCCGGTCGGGGGAGGGGAAGGGGCCTCCCAGCGACCTCCCCCCGCCTCCAACTGGGGGTCTCACCCCCCCGGGCCCGGCCGGGGAGGGGGGAATCCAGAGGAAGAGAGCCCCGGGGGAGCACCGGCGGGACAACAGGGGCACCAAACAGAGCCCCGGGGCTCGGAGGAGCTCAGCGCCCGGCACGGATCTCGGGAGCACTCGGGGCTCGGGGGCACTCGGGGCTCGGGGGGCACCGCAGCGGAAAAGAAAANGGGCACGGAAGCGGAAAAAAAAAAAAAAAAAAAAGAAAAAAGAAAAAAAATCAAGCATGGGGTGGGGAGGGAGGAGGGGAAGTTAAAAACAAAAACAATCTCAGCAGGAGAAAGAGGCCGGAGCTGGAGAGTGGGAGAGGAACCACGCGGGGTCATTGTGCGGCGGGGATGGAGGCGGGGGCGGCTGTCACGG